>VXBU01011467.1:1683613-1897081 GCA_013400315.1 Bombycilla garrulus | reverse complement strand
GCCGGGACCGGCACCGCCACCTCCACCGGTACCGGTACCGGCACCGGCACCGGCACCGGGCCGGCCGGAGCGGGGGCGGAACGGGGGGCGCGCCCGACCGACCTCCCACGGGCGCCCGGCTCGCCGGGCCGTCTTCTGCATTCCAGAGGATGCTGCTCACTTGGGTTCAAATGTGCGGCCAACTTGGTTTTGCTCTCCCCCGCCACCCCAGGAAAAAAGAAAAAAAAAAATTAAAAAAATAAAAGAGGCGCACGTGGCTCGGGGAGAGCCCGGTTCCCTGGCTGCGGATGGGGGAACTGGGCGCAGCAAGGCAGCGCTGGGACAGGCAGGGGCCGTGGGCTGGGCAGGTGCGCGGGGGCTGCCCCGGGCCGGGCGGGATGGCTCGGGATGTCGTGGGAGAAGGGAGGGGACAGGGGCTCAGGGCTGCGAACCAAAATCCCGGCTCAGGGCAGGTGTGAGAAAGTGCAACCGCTTCGACTGCGGATGCCTTCGATGATCGCGGCGAGGCAGAGAGAAGGGGGAGGGAGAGAGATGCTTTGGGTATCAAACTGAACTCGCAGCTCTTGGCAGGTGGGCAGAGGTCATATTCCAAACACTCCAGCGGGGGGGCCGTGCAGAATAGGTTGAAAACAGATCGGTTTGTAAACACTTCTCAAACCTGGGCATACTTGGGGCAAACAAGGGCATACTTGTAAAATGCACCTTTGTGTGGATTCTAGCAAAACTAGGATGCCTGGATTTCTGAGTGGGGAAGGAAAGCGTCTTGAAGAGAAGAAACTACAGGCTACGTTATTTCCAGCCTCTCTGAGAAATGTGTAGAACTCCCAGGTTTCAAATATACCTGATGGTATTTAATGTGGCAGATAAAGAAATCCTGGAGTGTTTCAGAGCAAATGAATGGGACAAAATCATCGCTGTTTTGAAAGGAAGAATTGGACTGCAAGCACTTAATAGTCAGTGTGGTGCTTGTGTTCATTTTGCTGGTTCCCAGGGTAGAGCAAGTGCTCTTGGCACTGCAGCAGTCTCTGCTGATGTTTACTCCATCTCTTCTTATGGCTTACAAAGAGACTCAGGATTCTATCAAATTAATTGCTGTTATCTGCTGGTGGGAACAGCGAGGCTGGACATGAGGCATTGCCATTCAAGGCTCATGGACAAGAATTCCCATCTATATTGATGGACTTTCATTAAACAGTGGGGCTGTGCAGCAGGAGGGAAACCTTTCCCTGACAGGTTTGCAGAATGCTGAGTATCATTTTAATACTTAAGTTTTAAGTATTCTATGCAATTATCTTCTTTTTGCTTTATTAAAATCCAGATTAATGTCTCCTGTTCTGGGACTATAGAAGGTGTGAGTGGCATTATCTATCTCTAGTCTAGATGTGTGTAGGCACACCTTGGAAATGCTCAGTAAGGATTCCCATTGATGTTTACTAAACTCCTTTACTCAAACAGATTCATGTTTTCCATGGATTTGCCTGTGCATTCTCTTTTGGGTTTTCCCAAATGATTTGTTACAATAACATCCCAATCCAGAACATAATAAACTCCCAAGGCAGCGCTGGGTTTTATATTTATATTATTTTATATTTAAATTTTTCCCAGTTGTTCCAGACTTTTTTCCAAACTAGGCTCCTTTAAATTATGGCATCACACGCGGGGAAATAAATGTCTCAAGCAAGTGAGACGAGCTGTTGTAAAAGGGTGTGTTGACCACTGGGTCAGCAAAGAGCTGAATTGGTGATGAGAGAATGCCAGATCCTAAGGGTGAGCTCATGTTTAATTCCTACTGATGATCAGTGGGACTTTAATATGAGTCTAATGGCATAAAAAACATGATGTAGTTGATGTTGGCTGCTAGCAGATAGCCAAAGTCCCAAATATATTAAATTTTGTGCATGTTTTTAGTAAGCTTATCATCCTCATGCAAACCTTATAATTATTTCAGTGGCCTGTGATAATTAAATAGTTTGTGACTCACATGGAAAAATCTATGAGGGATCAAAGGCAACTTGGAAGTTTCTTTCACCTGGAAAATATGGTAGTAAACTTGGAAATTTGAGTTTTTTTAAAGCTAGATAAATAATAATGAATTAATTCTGCTGTCATTTCCTCGCTGTGATGTGATTTGACTGGCAGTGGCCTTCATGCTTGGCTTTGAAGTCATTATGCCCATATTGGCTCCTGCAGCTCCCCAGGAAAACTTAGTTCAATAAAGTTGAATGGATGTCAACATGGGCCTGTTCCAAAGCCCACTGAAATCAATGGGGATTTCTGCAGCCTGAGATTATGTTTGGATCAGGCTTTCACTTCAGAATTTGGCACAGTCTGTTTGATCCCGAGGGAAATGGTTTAATATAGTAGGGTGTGTTTGAGACAGGAGAGCATCACTCTGCTGTGTGCATTGCAGGGACATTCCAAACAGACAAAAATTCTGGCTGCAGCGCCTTTTTTTTTAGGGGTTTTCATTCAAAACTCCTGCAACTCACGAAAATGAAGGGGATTGATATTTACTGACCTTATTTGAATTCCATTCCTATTTATACAGTTGGCTAAACTTCTTAAACTTAATCTTGGCAACCTTTAAGCAGTACTGTAGTCATGAGTACTACTCATGTCTGGAAGTTAAAAGTGACTGCAAAGTGGATTCAGACACCTCTCTGAAGGATGTTTGTGTAGTTCAGTTGTGAGGATTTTACTATTTCAGATTTTCATCTGGAATTTCTGGCAGCTTAGAAGAATTCAGTATATTAATGACAAGCTGGACACCCAAGTTTCTTCAGGCCAGATTTACACAAAAGCACCATTTTAGCTCTGTGAACAGAGTTTAAAAGGTACTTACTAACTCCTCATGCTGAAAGGTTTTTATACCAACATAACACAGCTTCATACCTGCTCAGAGGAGCCATTTAACTCAAAATTAACTTGGATCAGGAAAGATCAGTTGTAGAAATTACTCTGAACTGGAGAACTTCTGAGCAAAATAGGTTGCTGGAAGAGGTTGCTGCCATCCCTCACTCCTGCCCTGCTGAAGGTTCCCCAGTCAGGTACAGGAGTTTTTCTGTGCATTCCCTGGTTCAATGCTGTCCAAATAACTCACATCAGCAAGGACCTGCTGTTGAAGTTGGCTAAAGGTTCTGCCGTGATTCCAGCAATTAATCTGGCAGAACTGGGGTGGTTCCTGCTCTTCCTTGGTTTGCTCCTGTTCCATGGCAGGGGTGATGGAAGAATTTGTGAGTCTGAATTACTACTGGGAATAGCCTGGGATACAAACACGAACCAAAATCAGGGGTGCATCACAAACGAAGAAAGGGCTAATGCTGTAATTCACCCAGGTGGAAGGATGCTCACAGGTCCCCAAATCCAAGTGGGCAGGTGAAGCTCACCCAAACCATCAGACTGTTGAGCTCGGGAACTTTACCAATCTCTACCAGAACTGGACCTTAACCACTACTGAGATGAAAATGTTGCCTGGAATAAATTACTGGAATGATAGCTTCAACCTGGCTGTCATAAATCACATAAATGCTCCACTGTGTCTCCTCATCTCGGGTTTATTCTTTATTTACACTTATACTCCAGGTAGAAATTGCACTAGTAGTTTTTTATTGCAATTAAATTAATTGTTTACAGAACACAAAAGGGAATTTTGTGTTTAGGCTGCACATTTGAATATTTTTCCTTTCAACTTCCAGTAACTTCAGAGACAGTAAAATGTTGTGATAAATTGTCAAAATACCACCTGAAAAATCCAGTGCATTTCATGCAGACCTCTAAAGCTATGATAAAGAATTGCATACACATTTCTTTTAAAGTAAGAAACAAAAATTTGTCTACTCAAACTTTTGCTGTTTATTTCCCATTTGTGAAACTCCAAACTCAAGGAGTAAATGTGGGATTAGGAAACAATTTAATGTGCTGATTGTGCCAGCATTGTGTGGCTTCTGCCGAGCTGCCTGCATCTCATTCCCTTGCATTTATAAAATGGGTACAATTCTGCAGGGAATGCAGGTTGATACCTTGCAGGGAGAAAGGCAGGACTGACTTGGGCCACATCAGGAGCAGCCGTGGCTCAGCAGTGCCCCGGGTGTGAGGTGATGTGGCAGCACGGGGCAGCAGGAGCTGAGGGATCACGGGCAGCTCCCTGCTCAGCTTTGGGATGTGCGGGATGTGCTGTTTAAAGGGCTCCCAGTCAGCAAGCAGGAGAGGGCTCCAAAGCTTGGCTAGAATGTTGGGAATTCATCCTTGTCAGCAATCTTCTGCCCACAACAACTTTCTATTTATCTGTGTCTGAGCTCAGCCCTCTTAGTCACGTGTCTCATTTTAAGCTTTTAGGCAGCTCCACTCAAATTACAAAGATGCTTAAGTAACTTCTTGGTTCGGAGGTTAAGAAAGTCACCATTGAAAAGCCACAGGTGAATTGCTGAAAATGTGGCTATAAATACTCTGTGGTAATGTCGCCACATTATTTCTAGTGTTCCTGTTCCACATTTTGTTACTGCCATGCTTGTATTTTCTGATGTCTTCAGTGCTTATAAATAATGCTGATCTCACTAGGAAAACTGATAAAAAATTTAAGATATCATTATAAAAATACAGCCCCCTAAGAACCAATGAGCATTAATTCTTTTCTCGTATTGATAGTCCTTATCAAAACTGAGATGGAATTTCCATTTTGCTGGTAGAGACAATGATGCAATTTATTTGAAATTAAAAAAAAACCCAACAGAGGAAGAAGGTACTGACACTTAACTATGAGGTCAATCAATGTGTTTTTCCTGTGAGTCAGTCTATTCATTATCATAAAGACTTATTTTCAGTCCAACTCCCCTTTTTCATATCTGAACTCCAGCTAACAGTGGTAAGACATCAAGTATTTGTGAAATAACATCCTTCTAATTCAAAAAGACATATGTAAAATACAGTGATTTAGTTTTTCTGCAAGTGACAAGTCAGTCACAAAGTGTTTAAAATGTTATGCGATCCTGCAGTTCCTCAACAAACCCCAGTAGGTTTCCAGGGATTTTTTTCAGTTTAGCACCCACAGATTAGGGGTTTTCTGAGTAGGCACATAGAGTGGGAAAATGGTTTTGGTTTTTTTGTTTGTTTGAGGGTTTTTTTAGGTTTTTTGGTTTTTTTTTTGTGTTGTGGTTTTGGTTTTTTTTTGCTAGTGTCAAAGCCACCAGATGAAATTGACTTCAGGTGTTACACTGATTACAGTCCCTCTAGTATTCATATTTCATATCACATTTCATATTTCCCACAGCTGGGGAGTAGATTAGGAAAGTCGCCTGCTAAAAATTATTAAAGAGATGAAGAAAACAGGATTTGGGGATTAGGTTGTTTTTGTACTAAGTGATTGCAGTAAAGTCCAAAAGAGGTGGATGATGAGAAGGGACATTGTTTCAATCCAGCTCTTGGCTGACTCACATCAGAGGATATGGGCAGATGGAGGTTGTGTCAGTGTTCCAGCAGGGTCATTAAGGCAAGCAGGGCTGTTTGGCCTCTCTTGGTGCCTCTCCTGTGATTCTTTCTTTTCTCAGCAGTCACAGGTGGCTGGTTTCCCACACTGCACCTTGCCCCAGAATGGTGCCAGACCATTTCTACCACATTCAGGCAACTTCTGTTGGTGTGAGGGAGACTGTTTCTACAACCACCTGCAGCAGCTACAAAGCAGGAAAGAGAAAATTTTGCTTTCCGTTCCTCTGCCTTCATCCTTATCTCTTGCAAGCTTGAATTAATTAAAAGATCAAAAGCAATATGTATTTTTTTGATATCCAGAATTCTTTTTCGTCTCACTATAGAAGTAAAGAACACGCATCTTGAAAATTTTTCTGAAATGGATCTCACCGGTTCCACATTACAGACTTTGGCAGCCAATTGTCACTGGGTGCCTGTTTAATATAATTTATTAGAAATCGTGATTGCAATATCGTAGTAATATTCTGGATGTGTGAGTCGAGGTAGCTATGCCGGAAGTTTTAAGAACATGTTGCTTTTGGGATGGGTTGAGTTGAATACTCCTGTTCCCACTAGAATGTAAGAGATATTTTGCTGCTTTTCCCATGGTGCTAAGATTTGCCACGAGGACATTTGTCAGGAGAAAGGTAAACTCTGAGCACACATTGATTCCTGTGTGACTGCCCAGGGCGAGGTGCATGAACTCATTAGAAGCTGTTCCCTCCTGAGCTTTGTTCTAGAACCAAAACGAGGAACACCTAGGAAAAAAAAATTCCTTGGCTTCTCTGTGTGTGGAAGGTTTGGTTTGTGCACGTGTGGAATATGAGGCACAATCCTGCTGATATTGTTGCCTGTTTCTAGTTGCTATTTTTCTGTATTAATGCATGAACCATTTTGTTTTTTCTGGCAAACACATTGTCTTTCTGCAGTTATGAATAGCAATTAAGAAGGCAGAGAAGCATGTTTAGTAGCTAGTATCCTTCTCGTCTCTCTAGATTTTTTAACATTTTGTAGTCAAGGTTTTCTTCAAGCAGATTTTTATTCTGCAAGAAAATATTTCTCCCGTATTATTTTTTAAGCAAAATCTGTTAATATGAGTACAGTGAAAGCAGAGATTAATATGCTGAACATTAAATGTTGTTCCATGCAACTTCTCACATGTTGCAAATGCCGTAAAGCAGCAGTTATGGGCCTGAGCTTCTCCCCATTAAAGTGAATGGCAGTTTCACCCTTTGATTTTTGGCACATTTCCTTTGAAATTATGCCTTGATTCAGCTGAATAACTTTCATCACAAAAGTGATTCAGCAACTGGAATTATTCATGTGCCTGAAAGAGAACCATGCACTCAGGTTCTGGGGTTTTTTTGGGTCTTGGAGAGGCACAATGTCTCATAGAGCACAACTGCAGTTTATAGTCAGTAACTGGAACAGCTGCAGCTGGAATGGCACTTCCTCAGCTTCTCTGTGAACTGAACTTTTGTGTTCATTTGCAGAAGAAAACATTTTTCTCCTAACTCCTTTCTCTGAATCTTCCAGCTTCGGGGATGAATTACTTGTACTGATGCCTGCTTCTAAATCGGTTTCATCTCCCTTGCTTTTCCTCTGTAAAATGGTGCTGCTCCTCACAAAGATGTAAAAATACAGCAGATAATGCTGGCAGTAAGCTCTGTTGATAAATACCATGTGAGTCCTAAGAAAAGCTGTTATTTGAAAGAAGTCCATGATGGCTGATCTGCAGGTACTACCAGTGAATTTATAAGACGTGTGAAACTATGCTTCGTATTTTTCTAGAAGGAGAGTGGAGGAATTGGCATCTATCACAATTCAAAAGGATGAGAACAAGCCCACAAAAAGAAAAGAACACTCTTCTGACTTTTAGAAATCTTTATAAACGTCATTTAATGTCATTTTCAAATACCTTGAAGGGATCATAAAACTTTGCTCTTCTCTGATCATTGTACCACTTAGAAGTGGAAAGGTATGAACAGCCATAACCCTGGCACATTTTTAACAGCACTCCGGACCAAAGGGGATTGTAAGATGGAAGCTTTGATAACAAAAACATAAAGATGTCATTGTCAACTATCTCAAAATATACATGCTTGTTGTAAATGTCACATAAGCCCACAGCTAAGTGATGGATCAGAATTTCCTGTGTTTTCAAAGTGCTCCTTTTGATGAACACTTTTAACTCCTTCATGAACAAGTTATTTCGTGCCCCACAAATTGTCTTCTGTTCTTGTGCCTTTAATCACTGAAACAAAACCCCTCATTTAACATGACTAAGCTGGGTATGCAGGGTAGAATTTCAGTTATAATGTGTATCAAGGAAAAGAAATACTTGGAAAACATTTGGAACTAACATGCATAACATTGTAAATCACTTTATTAGCAATAGGATGAATTTTTTTCTCTTCATTAAAATAGTAGAAGTGGCAAACTAAACTAAGTTTTGGACATGTATGGACTAATTTGACCCCAGTAGAAGTCTTCCTTCAGTGAAATACTTTAGCATATGATTAAGATTAAGCATTTGATGGTGTATTGGATCAGCCCAGAGCACTTTGCTGAGTGGAAAAGAGGCAAATGACACAACTGAGAACAGCAGATAGGTCAAGACAGATTTTGAGCCCTCAGGCCCTGCCCCTGTGGTCACTCATGGTGAAGGACAGTCGTGATTGCAGTCAGGCTGTTTTTGGGGAGCTGGAGGTCCCAGAGGGGGAGATTCCTGAGGGTTTCCATCTTGTGGCACTGCCAATCCCTGCCACACACAGCCCCTCACCGTGGCACAGGGGGATCGTGCTGCCTGCTTTTGGGTACATGAGGTAAATCCCGTGGGCCAGAGAGGAGAGAGGCAGAACTTTGGAGTTTCTTTAACAATCTATCCACACTGTCTGTGAACTTGTTATTATTTCTTCATGTCAATCGTCTCCTGTACACTCACCTTTACCAAAACCAAGAGCCACCAATCTGCTCTTCTTGTATGGCTTGCTCACATAAATTTGCTTGGGTTTTTCTGCAGAGCTATTGGACTTTTATTTGGGGTGAGAGATGTTTGTACTATTTAAGTGCCCTGCTATTGAATAGAATCATAATAATAATAATTTTTTCAGCTGAGCTGCAGGTGCAGAATACGGGACCCATCTTTTGCCAACGTTTATTAAGTGCATTAGGCATTCATCACTTATTAAATTCTGTAATCCCAGTAAATAAAAGACAATTCTAAAATTACAGGCTGGTGGGAATCCTAACTTAACTATTAAAAATCTGTTTGACAAGTTGCAAGTCCTTAATAATTAGTACTACAAAAGCTATTACATCTTTGATTGGGGAGAAATGGACTGAGGCTAGTATTACATTATTCAATTAGATTTAATTCCATTTGTTGTGTGTTTTACTTTATGTGAAGTTCAGCCTGTAACACGATCATGGCAGCAACCATCCAAAATGTTAATTTGTGTATAGAGCAAATAGGACACATAATAACTTCATCATGTAGTGCAGCTCTGTTGACTGACAGTGTAAGTGCTGCTAGACTCACTATGGTTAATTAGATTTCTTTATACACTCTATAGTAGCATTACAGACAGTCATTTACAAATGAGTTTATTAAAATTTCTATATTCATTTAGTGAAAGCATGCTAAACTCTTTCTCTTTTGCCTCTTCAGTACAAAAATGTAAAATGTCACTAGGAAAAAGTAAAATGAAGTAAAGCCCAAAGTCACAGCAGTCTGAGAGTCAGCAGACCAAGTCAAAAGAACTCAGGGATGGTTGCTAAAAGCCTTGTCTTTTCTAGGATTTTATCTTCTGCCAGCTGACTGGAATTACATACATTCCCAATTTATAAATATTAGTCATATCTATCTGAGCAGCTGAGAAGTTCAATATTTCTTTCCCAATTTGTTGTGTTTTCTACCACATTTCATTCAATCTGTTAGCACTGCAATAAACCTATCTTTGCATTTATTTCCCAGTCTTTCTCATCTGTTTCTCCCTTGTTCCTCATTAGGAATTCCCTGGTATTATGGTCTTGCCATTGTGTGGATTTCTTCCTCTCCTCTTAAAACACCACTTGCCACCATGAAGAAAACAGCTTCATAATGTGTATTTTTGTGGCAGTATTGCTCTGTGATACACCAAAGAGAATATATTCTGTATTTCTGGCATGTTACACAGAAATCATCCATTTTAGAACCTCCACCGCTGGACAAGTCACTTCATCAATATCAATGTCAAGGCAAAAGTAAAGTTTGAGATTAGCAGGGATATCTCTAAGATGTCAGCAAGAGAATTCTCCTTGAAAATTCTGCCTGCAACTGCTGTCCTGTCTGAGCTGAACAGTTCAGACACATAAAACAAACAGGAATTGACCAACATGTTTAAGTTGCACCCATTTGTTTCAGTTGTTTTCCCCTGTTCAAGGCGTTCTTACATAAACTCACTGGTTACTTTCCCCCAGAGATCCAGGAGCAAGTGGAGGGCTTCATAATTTATGGATGTAGTCAGGAATTACTTTGAAATTCCAGTATTGTGGGGAAGGCTCTGTAACAATTTAACTGAGCTGTAGTGACAGGAATTGGTAAAGAAGGGGACAACTAGAGGACCAGGGCAGGGAGGCAGGTCATTGTTATTCCAGCCATGTGCATTAATAGTGCTCCAGAAAGTGAAACATTTCTATATTTAGCCTGTTTGGGAATAAAAAAAAAAAATTAAAAAAAAAAAGAAGCAGTAGAGGATTTAGTAACCATAATAGCAATCATTTTCAGTGTGATTCATGCATCCAAATCCTCTGGTTCTTGTTCAACACTCCTGTCTTTTTTTGTCCCACCTATTAAATGTGTCATGCGTGGTGCAGCAAACAGTGAAGTCATCCTTGCAGCACCCTTCTGCAAGGGAATTGGTAACATGTTTTTGTTGCTAAGTTAGTTATAGAGGGTTGAAACGTGTAGGGAACCTTTTGATCTGAGTCCAATCTTGTGCTGGTTGATCATGTCCACCATAGTACAGCACAGGAGAGCAGCAGAGCCTGGACTGGGAACGTGTTCAGCATGAGAGACTTCCTAAGTGCAGCAGGAAATTCTGGAATTAACATGATGAATTAACATGAATCCTTGCAGATTCCTCTCAGTTTAAGAAGGAATGACTGGGAACTCAAACCTGTTGAAATGTCTCCAGTCAAGGCCATTGCTTCTGATTTTTCTGCACTGAGAAACAGTCTAGATGTGAGAACATGAAATGTGAATGGAAGAGAATATTTTTTACTGCCTGCCTAAGATATACTTGTAAAATATATATACTATGTATAGAACTTAGATTTGCTTTAACAGAGATAAATCGGATTTTTTATTTTTATTTGCTAGCTCCTCACCACTTTGCCTCATAGATGTGCTTTCAGGGATGGTGTAGTATTGTACCTATGAAATCATAGAGGATTTACATGTTTAAATGTAATATGCAACCTCAGGCCAATAAGGAACTACTATGAAAAAACTGATTTTTGTAATGTTCTGGGAGCACAGATCTGATTTTTTACTTTAAAATGCACTATACAGATATATATATATGTGTGTGTGTGTGTGTTTGTGTGCAGGAAATTATTTCCCAGGATGCAGTTAGCAAGATTTGGGAAAGAAAAAAAGAAAAATATTTATATCTCTTCATGTAGTGTAAGGTTAACCTTCATACTGCTTTTTACCCTGAAATCACTTCCAAACAGTGGCCTTTCAACAATACATTTCCATTCAAGTTTTAATTTTAAGCTGAAATATTCATTTTATTTGTGAGGCTGCTTTCAGAAAATCAAATATTGCACAGGGACAACTGGAACAACTGGTGTGGAACTGCCTGCATAGAGAAGATGCAGAAGGGCAGTCCCACTTCAGTATTTCCTGGCACGATAATTAATTACCTTGTTCTTTAGCAGAATTGTCAGATATGAGCCGTTAGATGCTGCAGGAAGCGAAGTTTTCACATGCATTCTATTTGCATCACAGAAATAGATTTCAATGAATATGCCTTGTAGAATTCATGTCCTTCATTCTTGAATCTGTTTCCTACAGACATTTAAATCACAGATGGTACTAATGAGCTTCTAGCACAAGACTTATTATTCTTTAGGAAAATAAAACTGAAAAGAGCCCTGATATTTTTTTTCCAGAAAATAACCTAGCTTTGCAGAACCAACCTGGCTCTTGGTGCCAGGGCATTTTTGCTCTGCTTGGCTGAGACAGTTCTTTCACCTGTGCTTTATTTCTTCTGCCTGCATCCAAGTCCCGTGGGGTAATGGGTGCAGAAGTAAAAAGTCCAGCACAGCTGAACCCCAAATCTTTTGACACTGTAAGAAATACAGCTTCCACTTCTGTTTAGAAATCCTGTGGCTTTGATCTGTTTTTCCCTGACAAATACTTGGTGAATATTCTGTCTTCTGGCAGTGTTAGTTCTTACTTATGGGGTTTTCCTGTGGAACCAGAGATGTTTGTGTTTGTGTGAGCTGCCTCACCTCCAGAGGGCTGGGTGATGTTGGCTGGGGTCCACTGAGGTGTGTGATAATTAGAGTGCACTCCAGTTTGTGAATCACCTCTTCACCACCTGGGTGGAGAGTGCTGGCCCCCAGGTAGGGGAGATTTATTCCCTCCTGGAGGTGCTTACTCTCACGTGTACCTCTTTCAGGTCAGGAGTTCTCCCCCATGCTGTCACTCTGGTCTGTAGGTCACGGTGTGAGAGGGGCTCACTGAGGAGCAGTTCAGCCTCCTGGAACCTCCCTGTGTGCATGGATCCATGGGCTGCTGTGACCCCAGGCTAATGCAGAGCACCTGCTCCTCTTGCCTCCCTTCTGATCCTTTCTCCAAGCTGCTTTGCCCTCACATTTTATTTTTAGAAAAGTTTATGCTGCCAACTCAGATTTTTCAAGTAGGGCCCTTCCTCACCTTTGAGTTCACTACAGTCAGGTTTCTTTCCTCGACAGAGTTGTTGATAAAAGGTCCCTTTCTGGCTACAGCATCACCAAGACCATTATAATATTTTATAAACCATGAGGTACAGTGGTTCCACTGCACTTACACTGATCTTCATCAAGAACTAGACGTGGCACAGAGGTGGTGTGAATGAAAAACTCGATAGTCAGAGTAAGTTCAAGCCCCCTCCACACTTCTGTCAGATTTAGGAATACATAACCGGGTTTGTGGGCTTCCCCCAAAGACATTGAAAAGCTGGATTAGGCACAGCAGCACAGTGGGATTCTGTGGTGAGAAGAGATAAGGATCCTGCAAAGTCACTGTGGAGATGATTGCAGCTAATGGATTTCTCTTACAATGAAGAAGGCTTTATTAGCATTATTAACTAACTAATAACCACTGTTAACTGTTTTTTCTTCCTTTAGTTTACTACTTACTAAAGCTGGGGAGAACAAGAGCAAGGAATTTTGCCAGAAAGGAGAATCAAATCAGCTCAAAACTTTGAGGTGTCACAGGAGCTGAGTTAAGAAATCTCCACCATGCAGTGAATGTGGAGCTGCTGTTGATGAATAAAGTACTGAGAGCAGGCCTGAAGTCAGAGCAGAACTCAAATATATCTGAAAGAATGAAAATGGCCCAAGTTCAAAACACATAGGCTTTCATTCCCCTGACACTCAGGATGTGACTTGAATTAGGAGCTTACTCTTCACCTCTAACGTTCTGATATTTTATTAAACATGCAGTACTCCAAGATGACTGACTATAGCATCGAGCAATACCGTGCAAAAGCACAGGAGAGGGTTGAGATGTGTAGGAAGAATTGAAGATAAAACACAACCGTATTAAAGTCACTGTATTAAAAAATAAGTAGGCCTGATTTCCTTCTGCATCAGAGGTTCTTTACGCCACTTTGTCGGAATAATGGGGCCATGAAGTGTGTGTAACTGTAATTACTCCTGCTGCAGAGGCCCTCTGAGCTGACAGACTGGTGTAAATGGAGCATTGTATAAATGAGAATTGAGTTCAGTGTGGTGTAGATTGCATGTTCCTCCGAATTGCCAATACATTCTAAAATTTTAAAGTAGAAGTGTATTTCCCCTCTGTGTGAAATACACCTATTTCAGAGTCAACATTTGGTCTATAGGGGAATTTCACAGGATTTCAGTGTACACCTTTCCCCTTCACACACACAGATGTGGCCATCCACAGAAGGATGCTGGAAATGCTGCCAAGTTGTTCTGTTCAAATTTTGCACCAATCTTGTTCAGCTGTGACTGCAAGAGAGACCCAGACTGTGCTGCCTTACAGGGTATAGAACAATTCAGGGGAATGTCCCAGGATGCTGCAGGGAGCTGAACAAAGAAAGGACAAACACAGTCCCCAAAAAAGTGTTAACGCTTCTTTTCTGGCATAGGGTCTACAGCTGCCATTCCAAGTGATTAATCCAACAATTGTGCTGAGACCAGGGGAGGTTTAATGAGAGATTCCCTCTGCCATTCCTTTCTAGACTGGCATTCTGTGGTATTTCTTAGGTATCAGAAGCATAAAATACTGTATGGAGTGTGTTCTCTACTTACATAATAAATAGCTGGCCAGCCTAGAAACATCCTTTTAAAATGGTGAGATTTCTCTAGGGGAAGGATGAGGTCATATGAGCTGGGGCTGTAATATAAGTTTCTAACAAGAAAATTGAAAAGCAGGTGAGAGAAACTGCCTTTCAAGACTCTCCTTTATTATTTCCCTTTCTTCCCGGGGTTTCATATCAGGACAAGACCCACACAACACTTCAACAGTCCTGTGAGTCTGCTACAGTGTAAAATGTACTGCTCTGCTCAGGTGAATTGTACCCAGTGTATCTGGATAGGTTAATAAAATCTAATCCTCCACTCCTGATAAAAATCCATTTAGCAGTGACCAGATGCTTCCTTTGGAATCCCAGCTCTGCTGCATCTCCCCTTCCCTCCCATCTGTCAGTCAAGAAGGTTTCTCAGGGAAGGTTTCCTGTTGATCCTGTTGACTTCTGCAGCCCTGCTGCTTTTGGATCACTTTGAAAAAGAATTGCTGCAAAATGCAATAATAAGGATTATCTCTGGGACCTGATTGTCTATGTGTTTTGGATTGCTTTATTCTGGGAGCAGGCTCCCTGGAGTGCATTTGATAATTTTAAACAGGATTATACCAACCATACATGATGTTGCTGGGAAATATTTCCTGGCTAGCTGGAGCTCTTATACCAATACTGTCTTTTCAGTCTAAATATGTGAATGGCTGCCCTGGAGTTTTTAACTGCAAATTTCACTAGGTAAATTATTGTGATAACAACATCTCAGGGTATTTGGTGTATCCCAGACTTCTGGCCAAATGCAAACTTAAATGGGAAGAATTAACTATCTGTGATTGGTGTTTGTGGAATTTTAGGCTGTGAAATGACTGTCGAGCCAAGATGCACCCATGAAAATGCTGATGCTGCAAAGCACTTGATCATGATCTTAAGTTCTTTGCTGAATTACAGCCTGAGGCTAAAATAGTTTCAAATGTAAACTTCACTTTGACTGCCACAAATAAATTGGTGACTTACATAGAGAAACCCTTATTATTATGTTTTCATTCAGAAAATATAGTGGAATTAGTCAAGAGTAATGAAAGTGCCATAACTGACAGGCCTAGAGGATAATCCTTGATTAGAAATGTCCTCCAAGGCATAGCATTTGGTATTAGCCTAATTTTAAAAGCGGATGCTTTGTGTTACTGAGAAATGTATGTTCTTAACAACAAAAGTGGAGCTGAATCACGTCCTGCAAAGCAGCCTGAGTGCAGGCCGGCTCTGAAGCAGCCTGGCCATTAGTTAGAAATGCATCTCACAATTGTGCTGCTCAAAAGGCAGCGCTCATCTGCAAACCAGAGACGTGGAACACGAATGGGTGCTTGAGAGTACTTCAGTAAGGCGGAAAGAGAAAAAAAATAAGGATAAAGAAATCCAGTCCCTGTTTCTCTTTCTGCTGGAAAAATAGTGAGCTGTGCTCCCTGACCTTTTATTAACAAGGCAGTCCCTAGCAGAGGACAGTGATTCATGGCAGGGCACCTTATCTGCATTTGAGCAGCTTCACCCCAAGGCATTGCTTTGTCATCTGCTGGAGCCACCGATGGCAAGAGATTCACTGCACCAGTTATAAAGCTGAAAGTGTTGCTTTATCCTATCTGCAATATGAAAGACCCTTTAATGAGATTTAGAAAATTTTGGATAAAGCCTAGTTTGACTTTTGTAATAAAGCATACGTTGACATCTCTAACTAATGTGCATTGTTGCAGTGTAAGCCTATAGAGAAGAAAGGGTGCATTATTTGAATTATGAATTGATGAAAGGAATATGATCCTGTATTTGAAGGTAATACAAAGGCAGAAATTTTCCATAGGTGTAAGAAAGAATAAAAATGTCTTTCTTGATCTTGTCAATTGCAAATCAAATTGAGGAAAAAAATCCTGCTTTAAATCAAACATTGGACAGTCAATGAGAGGTAAGAAATATTCTTTATAGAGAGTGGGTAAATGGTTCCACTCTGATTACTCTTTCAAACAAAGTTTGGTGTGCCCTTACTAACTATAGTTCTTTGAATTGTCTCAGCGGGAAGTAATCAAGGAGCTGAGATCATTTTTTTATTTAAACCTTGTCAGGAAATGCCCAGTATCAATATGCAATCCTTTCAGATATAACCAAAATAAATTATGTAATGTGTCTGAGTGGTTACAGTTTGAAGGGGAACTTTTAATCTTGTAAATATAAAGTTGCTTTCTTTTATTATTATGACATCTGGAGTTCCTTGAGTTCTGGATGACTTTCATTCCTACCCACACCTGAAAATATTGCTTCAGAATCAAGTGTTGGATAGAAACACAAATGCCTGGTGACCCTGTGTGGGGCTAATAGCTTTGGTATTTTCCAATCCTGATTTACAAATGATCAGGATGTATGTAAATTATGTAAATGCCTTTGCTGTTTGCTCCTTAGTCCAGGCTATTTTCCCTTTGTTCCCCATCACAGCTGGTTAATTGTCACTCTCCAATCTGGATGGTTCTCTTTAAACTCTCCACATGTAATTAGGGTTTCTAGTACAGTCATATTAAATATTTTATTGGACATAAGGCATGCATGCATTTTTTTAGTGCTGGTGACCTGTGGTGCATTATCAAAAGCTACACCTGAACTGAAGGATCTGGGAATAACTCGTAATATCAAGGTCCAGCCACACTTCCCCTCTCTCCTACCTGGTTTCTATTCCATGAACCTGTTTTCAAGGGAAAATCAAAACAAACAAATGGAGCAAGAGCTGGGACTTGGTCCAGTTTTCCAGTCTGGCTGTGGGACTGTTCTCACTGTTCAGTGTGCCTCTTTTGTCATTAAGATGTGTTGACTGGAGAATGGGTATGACACATTATCAGCCAGGATGATAATCCAGCAGCATCCCACTTTCTCCACACTGTCCTCTCCCACACTTCTACTTCCTCAAGTTTCTTAACATGGAAGCTCAAATTCCATGGGTCTTGGTAATGAGTAAAAATCAGTAAAAACTATTTTGTGATCACTATGCCTCAGATCCAGTACCTGTCCCAGTAATCCACCACAAGGTCAGTTTGTAGATTTTTCCTTTCAACAAAACTGTGAAGGTTTGAAATTTAACTACCCTAACCTCATATTTGTTATTCTAATCCCCTTACTGCTTGTCAAAGAATATCCTCTTAGAGATCCCATTTTCAACATCTGCAATTTATTTTCTGTGAATTTGCCACATTGCATAAACTAATGTAGCATTTTTGGACTTGACAAGGTGAATTTTTATTGTCTTCTATACCTGTAAGGCTTTTCAGCATTTCATTTTGGTGATTCACATCTTTTCATAATACAGCACCAAATTCTTAAATTTACTAGGCAAATTTATGTGATGCAAGTGGAATCACACAGTGCAAAGTCTGTTTAAAGTAATCTGAGAAGTGTTCTGGGGAATTCTCCTAATTAAGAGAAAATTTCTGCCATCAGAAAGCTGCTGGAAGTCGCTGTTTGCAGCCACCCTTTCATCTGCTTCTCAGAAGGTGAGGAGAGGGATTATGTCTGGAGGAATTCTGGAGGCACGAGGCCATGGGACAGGGCTAATGCAGCAACATTCCAACTTTCCTACCAGCAACAGGCAAAGCTGATTCTTCCCACCCTGCTGAGGATGTGGGAGGTGCTGTTTACTCTCTGTTACGACTCTCCTCCAGCTCCAAATGTTTGCCCTGTTTGCTTTTCTCCTGTTCTCATTATAATACATCCCCTTTTGGGGTTGAGTCTGTGTTTTGATTTAGTGATCTCCTTGGGCACCTTCTGCTCTTGCAAGTAATCCTTATTCATAAAGAGCTCAGTTACAGGCAATAGGGCCTTAAATCTAATTTTTCGGCATCTCTGCTTGTATTTATGAAGGACTATTCTTGTGAATAAAGTGTTAGCTTGTGGTAAACAATGGTAAATAACGCCAACAGCTACAGTCTGGTTACAGCTATAGCAGTCAAAAGAGCTGAAAACTCATCTCTCTGTCAGGCACTGCCACTTTTCTAATATGGAAAACTGAGTAATTCCATGATATTTGGAAACATTTCTCCCCCTAGCAGATGATGAATTTTTCAAAGAGATGCTTAATTAGTCTTGTTACTTTTTAATGAACTATGGGAAGATATTATGGAACTGCTAAAGGAGGATGAATCTGTGAATCAAAAACTCTGAGCAGCTGGGATAAAACATAAACCAAAATCCTACTGCTTTACCTTTCTGCAACAAAATGCTTTAATCCCATTTGAACTTTACACCCAATATTGATACAGTGCTATTTGGGTAACAGTGCAGATAACAAAGAATGGGACTGGAATACCAGACCATGAGGAATGCACATATTCCTTATTCTTGCTTGAAAAATACTGATTAAAATTGATGGTTTTGGTAACTTTTGATGCGACATAGTAACAGAAGCATATTGTCATGAAACTGTAGCCACTTTCTTTCAATAGATAGATAGATATCCAATAATTAATGTTTTCTGCCTCTCGTACCAGTAAGATGGGAGGGTTGCCCTGGATAATTGCTGGCTGCCTTCTCTCCATTTCTGGCCTTCTGAAGTCTGCCAAGTTCAGGTGACGAGCAGTTAAAGAATGGAACAAGCTATGTCATTATATTAACAATATAGATCTTGAAGCTGTCTAGGAGAGAAAAAATATAATATGCAGGTGGTTTGGGTTGTTTTTTTTCCCCCGTCTTTTGCTGTAGATTGTTCTCTCACTTCCAAGAAATAGCTATGTGAACAAAGCCCTCAAATCTGCCATGTCCCCATAACATCCAGTGGCCCTTCACTGCTCTGTGGCCATTATTTCCACATTTAAGAAAGGTGCCTAACTAGCAAGATGGGGTGATGGAAGATTAATACAGCCCAGAATTAGTTTTTAAAGGATTACTGAGTGGTATAACATCTCAGCACACTTGATTCCCTCTGGCCTTGCCTTCTTACCGTGCACGGTTCTGGGCCAGGTCAGGTGCTCATAGGTGCAGAAAAGGGAAGGTAAAGCTCTGCTGGACACCTGTGGAGCCCTTTCCCTTCTCCTCAGCTCTGCTCCTCACTTCAGGCAGCACAGCAGAGAAATGGAGGGTCTTTTTTTCAGAAGGATTTTAGAGATGCTCACAGGCTGCACATGAGCACTTACAAAGCTTTGTTATTAAAGAGGAGCAGCATCGGTTCAGCAGCATCTTTGAAAGTCATGGACGGGTGTCTCACTGTGGTACAGCCATGCTCTGTGACCTTGGGCAAGACACTGAACACCTGTGTTTCCCTATTCCCTGCTGGTTAAAATATTGCTGATGCTTATCTAGATTAGGGAAGAGCAGTGAGCCAATGTTCATTAATTATTGTTGGATGTTCTGAGATCCAATCCAATAAAAGTGTAGGCTACAGTGCTTTGCCCTTCTAGAATACAATCATTTGAGAAAGGTAAAACACTGTATCTTCTACTTTTATGTGAAAGGAGAAAAAAAAGTGAAATACAACTTGGAAGCCTCATTCTAATTGGCTTTGTTGTTTTTTAGTGTGTGAGGGTTTTTTTTTATCCTTTACTGTGCCCAAGACTAAATTCACAGAGGTGTTTATAAAACATGAAAAGGTGCAGAGAGGCACCTTATACAATTTGCATAAATACTCTGGGAATCTGCTCCTTGTGGAGTCAGGCATCTCATGTGCTTGGGTGGCTTCATCAGTCCCTAGGGAATGCCCTCATACATCCTTAGGAGTTCAATTTTCCCTTTGCAGTCTAAGCTGCAACTTCACTATTTGCAATGCTTAAAGTCACAGAGTAACCTTTTCAAAACCATTGTGACGCCATTTTACAACGTGCCCCTCACTATCATGTGAGATTTTTGAAATGTTTTCCAATACAATGTTTCAGGATGAATCTTTGTTAAAATGTTACCCTCATTTCTTTTCTCACATTAGTCCCATTTGATTTCTGAATTAAATTCTGTTGGAGCAGAACACACTGGCTGGCTCCTCAGGTGTAGATTTTCCCGGGGCTGTGCGTGGTGAGCAGTTGAGAGCTCCTGATCCCACAGACAGCTGTAGAAACTGTTATTCCTTGTGGAAGGGATTTGCTTCACTGCAGCTGGTCTGGGTATGACTGGAAGAAATTTGGAAGCCGTGACACGGTGAGGGAATGATTGGGTGATTCTGCACTGGGACTTCACCTGGAATATGCTGTTAGAAGTTTTCCATTGAGTTGTGTGTTCAAACAATTCCAGCCTCTCAATGTTGCTCAGTGCATGTGCAAATCCCACAGGAGAGGCCCAGTTCCATAGCTGCAAAACCAGAGTTGCTTTTCTGGGTACTTTCTGGACTTATTATGAGCTCTGTAACCATTCTTCGCCTTCTGCATCCCTCAACTGTTGTTTTCTCCTGGAAAATGGAATTTTTGGCTATCTCATGAGGGACAAGGAAATAGCCATTCAGTTTCTTTGTTTCATTACTTGTTCACCACAGCTTCTTCTGTAGAAAATAAGAGTAAAATAATCTCAGGGAGGGGACAGGGAAAGAGAGGTTCCACTCTGGCAGTCACTGAGTGTGTGCATTTTCTCCCACACGCTTGATTTTTCCCATTGCGCTGTCTGGGTGATTGTTATCATCCTGAATACTTAGTAACAAATTACACGCTTTTTTCCAGTTGCTGCTCTGAGCAGCAGCTGTCTTGCTTGGATAATAACTTTTTTTCTTTTTTTTTTTATGAAGTTGTAAGAAAATGAGACAAACCAGGGGAAAAAAAATCAATAATTCTGACAGCAATGGAAGGGACATGCACGTAGCATAATTGTTGTCAATATGCATGGTGAATCATCCTATATGTAACCAAAATTAGGTGAATTTTCTTTCATTCTTACTCAGTGGTGTGGTTTCAGGTAGCCATGAATTCTACCTAGAAAACAAGAGTTTCATTTTCCATAGAAATTTAAAATTTAAAATTTAAATGCCCAGTGGTAGAGCTCCCCAAAACAGGTCCTGCTCAATTTGTTTAACTGCCTGCAGATGTTTGGATAGTTGGTGTAAAAGAGATTATTTTGTTGTTGGTTTTTTTTTTTTTTTTCCAAAATGGTACTACTTCAAATAATATTAAAATAGGAGGGTCATGTCTTACACTGATTCCAAAAGAAACTCTTGGGTGTTTTTTATATTTTCAGTCCTTTCTTTGCCTGGGATATAGTCAAGATTCTTTGGGAAAGAGCGGGAAAGGATCTTTCTGAAGGAAAAAGTACTGCCAGAAAATGTCAGCTTTCACTGTTGCTCCCTTCCCTTTCACAGCCAAGGGAACTGAGTTCTCTTTGTGTTTTTAATTTGCTGCTCCTGGGGCTGATTCAGGGAGATAAACAGCGAGGTCAGGAGGGTTTTCTGCTGAGCTGGTGCTGTGGTACCTGCAGGAGATGTTTGATGTGTGAACCCAGTCGGTCAACACGACTGAACTTAGAGATTCCAAAACCTTGCAAAGAGACAGGAAAAATAATCAAAGTACTGTGGCAAATACCAACGAGGAAAAGGAGTACTTTGAAATAGACAGAAATACAAGAGGGGGTTAATAATTGCATAAGGTATATTAAGTTGTGGTGTTGCTTTTCCTTTCCAAAAGAGGCGTCCTGCCTTCTAGGATTGGCCTGGAAAAGATGCACTGCATTGAGCCACTTGCACTGACAAGCAAATCGCTCAGATGGGCTGTTGTAAATAGTCTTACAGAGTTTTTCCTTTGAGCAGTGAATTTCACTTACCTTAAAAAAAAATAATGCGTGAGATTTTCAGCTTGGGTGAAACTTAGTTCTTCTGGAGTCTTCAGAGTTGCTGCTCTCGTTTATCTGTCTGAGGACCGTTCCCTGCAATCTCTTTCTTCCTTTTCCATCTCATTTTATTTAAAATTTATTTTAAAACCTGTTGAAGTGTCAGCTTCTGTAACAAATCCTAGAGGCACATCACTTTGACAGAATCTGGTGCCTTCACAATGATGTGGAGTAAGGACATTTTCTTTGTTCTTAGTTTCTTTTCAGCTGAGGCAAAAAAAACCCCTAAACACCCAACACAAAACCCTGAGGTTAACAAGAGACCTTAAAAGAAAATTGTGAAATCTCTCTCTTTCTCAAGTTTGATAGTTTTCCTCTACCATGCTGAGGATAAGCTAATCAAGAGCATGGCCAACAAGGCCAATAGGATGAGTGTCCACCGAGTCGTTAAGAATAGAAAGGATTTGTTCTTTTAATCCCTTTTCTCTGTGGTTGACTTCTGGTTTAACAGTACAAATTTTAAGGAAGCTCTTTGTGAGAACTGAAGGGACTTTTTTTCCCCTCTTATTTTTTTCCTCCTTTTTCTCTTTTCCTTTTAGGCTGCCACCTTTAAATTACACTTAGAGACTTCTGATCTCTGCAGTGTACACTGCAGTGGCTTGTGACATTGCTTTCTGTGGTGATCCTGTAGTCATTTAACACGTGAGAGTTCCTCCAGCAGGCTGGTGCAAAGTCTTCTTCAGCTAACACTATTTGGGAACTAGAGGTCTTGACTCTAAATGCAGGGATGATTCTGGCATGCAGAAAGCATTTACCAGCCCTGGAACTTGTCCAGAGCAGCAAGGCTGACAATGCTCCTTTTTGCAGTGCTGCCCTGGCAGTGCTAATAACCCAAAGCTCCTGTTAATATATCTGCTGGGAGATGTGCATTCTAATAAGCACTCACAGTCATACACTTGCTTTTCTCAGTTTCCATTTGAATATGTATGAATACATATAACATCAGCCAGAGCAGGTTGAGCAGTGAATTTGCAAATAGACGTGTGGTATGGAGACTTACAGAATGCTTGCCTTAGTAAAATTGTAGCAGGTAAATTATGAGTGCTGTAGTCTATAATCTGCACTATTATCATAATTGCTATCTGCATTATCTTTTTGGATGGCGATGAAAATATTTTATATAACAAAATTAAACACTAGTGTTTGTTGTACTAGGTTTAATACTTTGATACCTTTTAAGTGCGTGGTGCTGTAAAGAATAACTCAAGTGGAATTTAGATCAGGGATTGCTTGTAAAATGTCTGAGGTGAAATGTCAGAAGATTGAGTGTAAAAACACTTTGTGAATGTAAGACCTTGAAACCGAATACAAGGTCATTAAAGAACACAGCTAATTGAATAATAAGATTATTATTACTATCTTATGAAAAACTGTTGCAAAAAAAGTCTCTTTGCTCTCTGGGTGTTTTCTGTGATTAAATGATTTATGGCGAATTATCTCCTAAGACTCTCCTGCTCTAAACCATCTCCTTGTCTGAGTGCTGCCGTGGTTTTCCACCCTGGGGCACTTGGCAGTAGTTGAAGGGGGTGTGTCTCAGCTCTCTGCTCGTGAAGACCTCTGTGTCTTCAGCTTCACAGCAGGCACTTGGTGTTCACAGCTTTGGGCTCTCAAACCAAGCATGGTGGGAGCAGCAGCCACACGTGTGGGATTTGCAGCTGCTGACAGGCAGGACCTGCTGCATTCATCAGCCTGTTTTTAGAGAGCATCTTTTGCAGTTTTATTTTTGTCCTTCCTAATATATAAACCAAATGTTAATGCATTAAAAGGCTTGATAACACCTCAAAATAAATATCGAGGGTTGGGGCTTTTCTGTATGGACAGACTCAGCCTCTTCTAGTGGTGCGCTTTCCCTGGAATTTTCACAAGGTGGGCTCGAAGCACTGGGGTTATTGGTGGATGTGGACGACTGAGGCAGGACAGGAAAATGGTGATAAAAGATTGTGAAAACTTTTATTGGATCTGGAATACCTGGGGATAAGTTCAGTCTTCTGCTTCTGCAAGGTTCTTGTGGTCATTTTCTATTGATTGCAAAAATAATTGAGAGGTCAAGCATTTAATCAGCCACTATTATTACATGAAATTCTCACGTCCTGAGCTTTCTCTGACACCACTAATGTCGCTTTCATGGATCTTACTCATTCATTTCATGCTGTTCAGATAGAGGATGTAGGAGAGAAATATCTTGCCCTCCATGTAGCCATTCAATAAAGATAAGGAAAAGTAAGATAGATCCATGAAAACAGACGCTGGTGTTGAGATGTTGTAGAAGAGCAGCACAAACTCTCCTTTGTTCACAGCAGCTCTTCTACTGCAATCCCAGCAGTAAAATCCAGAGTAGAGAGATTTTTGTGGAGTATTAAATATATCTTTTACCTAAATTCAGACTAGAAAATATCCAAGCACACCAGAAATCTGTTTACATTTTATGGACTAACTTGATGTGCTTCCATGTTGTCAGGGCTGACTAAACTCATGAAAGCAACCCAGAAGCATCTTGTGCCTGATTATCTCACCTGTGTCACCTCCAGAGCCAGCTGTCCCAGCCCCACTGAAATTGTGAACAAGTCTCAGGTGAGAGCCATTACATAATCCCATTGTGAGATGCTCCGCCCAAGGGAGGAGCCAAGCATTCCCACCTGGATATAAAGTGGGAACGGGAGCAGAACAAGCTCCCCTTACTCACTGGTATCTGGAGGATGAGAGCTACCAGAACTTTCTACAGGATCACCACCTCAGCAAGACCACCTCATCTGGACTGCTACCACCACCCTAATTAGCAGGGTGTCAGGTTGTATTCTGACTCTGTCAGTGGTTTTGTTTCTTTTGTATTACTTGCATGTATTTTACTTTTTCCTATGAAATTGTATTTCTGACTTGGAGTCTCACCGGTTCTGCTTTCAAACCAGCACAGATACTTAGTGGATACTGTCCAGAGCTTGGAGCTTTTAGGACAGAGAGGTTTGTGTGTTTCTGTCCTTACACTCTGTTCTGCCAGCGATGGCTGGTGTGTGCTGGTAATAAACCTCTCCGCAAGCAAACAAAGAGCATGTTCTGCTTTGATTCACAGGATATTAAATCTTGTGTTGAGTCAAAGAAACAATTTGCCATGTGGCACAGAGTGACCTGTCCAGCTGTACTCAGTGACCTTTATCCAAATGAAAAACCTTCTTACAAACATCTGCCTTAAGTGAGAGAGATTTCTTGCAAGCATCTGTTGAGTTCTTAAGTCTTGGGAACTGTGGTGCATTTTGATGAAATAAGAAAAGTTTGGGGAACATTTCATTATCATACAACTCACAGGAGAATGTGATAGGAGTTCCCTGACTTTGGTCACTTTGGGATTTTCTTCCCGCTTCTAAGACTGTGGGTGTGGTGCACATTTGACCATTGTTGCTGCTTATTTACTGCTATTATTCAGTTATTTACTGAAGGAAGGAGGTATATAAATGTTGTGCAGCAATTGGATTCCTGAGAGCAAGTAAAAGCTTGAATAGGATATAAACTTGTATTAAGGCTATGTCCAAGGCTTGGATTTTGAACTGAGTTTAGATAGGCACTCGTTTTGGCACCTACTAATGTGGAAATATGTAGGGTTTTGTCTGGGTGAGTGTGTGTTACAATACAGACACTGGACTGTGTTTAGTGTTGTGCTTCCAGGACAGAGCAGGCTAATCTGTAAAACTGCTCACTGCTTTACCTGAAAATCTTCTAATTTTACACATTTCACCATGTTATCAGTTGAAAAGTAGACTAAATATATGATTTAGCAAACAAAATACAACTTCAGAACTTCATGGTGTTTCTTTAAAACTCATTAAGTGATGATAGAAGTCTACCAGTGAATCAAATTAATTGAAAATCAGATGGAGGTAAATTAATTTAAATATCTGGATGGCTTAAATTATTCAAATGTGCATTTGGGGGTTTAATATTTCATCTGGAGTTTGTTATCCTATAGTTACATGTGAACTTTTCTGCCAGGCTAAACTTCCTTCCCTGAGGGGTTCATCCTCCTTTCATGGGGCTGTGGGAATTAATTTAGGGGGTCTTGGAGAAGTGGGTGGGCAGGGCAGCTGCTGTAACCAGGCTGATGGTGAGCACCTCACCTCATTCTCTTTGGATCATCATGAAATGGGTGATCTAATTCCCATTCTTCACCCTTTTTGTTTTTTAAGGATCACTACAAACATAGCAGGTTGCGCTTGGAATGCTTCACACACATTTTTGTTTTGTGTGCCTTTTTCCTCAGGCTTCTTAAGCAAGATGAATTGTTGAATATATTTGCATGCTGTTGGGCTTCAAATTATGTATTTGCAGATTTTTTTTTGTCTGCACACAACTAGTTGGGTGTAGATGCTCATTTTTAATAAGAAAGTGGCAAGATTCCAATATATTGTTTTCTGCTTTTTTGTATTTTAAAAAAGTGTCATTCTCCCCAAGGAATTACAAACTAAGATGAGGCAGATTGAGGGCAAGCATGTGGTTACAAACAACTTCTGAATGATTTCATTTAAGAAGCTCAGTAATGACTTTGAAAACTTTGCAGGTAAAAACTTTTTGAGTAAAGCAAAATCCTTCAGATAACAATTCCCTGTGTGTGCATCTTCATTTTGTTTTGTTTCTTTACCTTTTTTATTGTGTCTGTTGCAAGGAAAGTGTAAAATGGTTCTGATATTTCATTCAGGCAGAAAATTTTGACAAAATTCAGTGTATTGCAGTTCTCAAACTTAGTTTACTGCCTGAATTAGATCTCAGCTCTTGTGCAGTGATCTCTCTTGGTTTTGTGAGAGGATGGTAGCCTTTGGAAGGAACCTCTGAGAACATGAGATGAGCCCTAGCACAATTATTTATTTTTTTCCCAAGCCACTCTGATTTTGGCAAGAGTGCCTTAAGCCACGGTGGCTGAGGGGTCTCAGTTGAAATGTTTTTTCTGCCTGATCGGGGCTATTAATGAGCCATTCATAATCAAAATACCTCTGTGCCTCCAGCAGAGCTGTTTCACCTTGGATTATCTAATTAAAACCATCCAGTACAGAGTGAGTTGCTGGCTCAGAGGAATATGCAGTGTTGATCTTGCCCATTACAGGTTTGCTGATCTACCACATTAGACCAGAACATGGCGCCTGTTCTGTGGAAGAACTGGCTTAAGTAAACCTCACCTTGCAGTCTTTGTGCAGGGCTGGTCGCAGGGCTCTGGACACTGTGACAGCAGTGACCTTGTGGCTGCTCCACAGCTCTGCCCCAAGGTTTGGGGTTGGAAGATGTAACAGATCCTTTGAGCTCCCTGCCCTGGGAATAATGCAGTTCTCTGATCTCATTTTGTACCACAGACTTCAGCACCGTGTCCCCGTGCTCTGGGCTGATGGTTGGATTAGATGATCTTCAAGGTCTCTTCCAACCTTGACCATTCTGTGATTTTTTCCTAAACTGGCCAATCTTTGGCTAAATTCTTTTTGCAAAGCCATGTGGCTCTACTGGTTCCAGGTGCAGCTCTCACAGTATGGAAGGTGATGAGATGTTCTGGTTTTTAGTGTTGACTTCTCAGTCCTAGAGCAGGGAAGGTTTTTTTTCCTCTCAGCACATCCTGCTCCTCTCCTGGATGTGGCAGTGGAGTAAAAGCAATATACATAATTCATTTCATTGCTTCACAGAACCAGACATGATCACAGCAGAATCAAAAAATGAATGCTAAAACAGAGGCAAAGGGGTGAAATATATTACACTGATGACATTATGGCAACATAATGAAGAAACTGAAAGGCGCAAAATGAGATCTTATATTTTCCTTAAGTTTAGTAAACCCATTCTTTTCAGCTTTATGGATGTGATGAACATCAATAAGATTGATTAAAAAAGGCTGTAGAATGTTAAAATTATACCATGTTGCTCCCAGCTTCAGTATTATTCATGCTTACAATGGGCCATTAACAATACACCGTTCTTTACTGAGGAAAATAATAAATTAATTGCTTTCTTCTGTCTGTTTTTACCTTGCCTAAAGCTTGTCAACAGCTTCTCTGTAAAGATTGCTGCAATTTCCATTTGCACAGTAAAATCTGCTTCTTCAGCTTGGGAGAGACTTTGCCACGAGCCTGGTTTGCTCTGAGCAGTTGGCTCTGCTCACTCTCGGTGCACAGCCTGGCACTCAGAGCTGTGAGCGAGGGCCAGAGCTCCTGGAGGTGACAGTGGCTTTGGAGGGACAAGGGCAGTGGCTCAGTTGTGTTTCAGCTGGAGTTTCTTGCTGCTACCACCACAACCAAACCCCAAACTGGAGCCTGTGGCTGCCACAGGTCATGTGCCACTTTGATGGTTTGCAGGGTATGTGGTTATTTAAGCTTTAAATTCCTATTTATGAGCTGCAAAAATCTTCCACGGAGAATAATTTTTCCTTGACTCGACTGTACACCAAGAAAAGGAAAATCTGATTTACCACAAACGCATTTGTTCATCCAGGAGACAAGGAGAAGGACTAGGGGTAGTACAGGGTTAATTTGAAGTGAAGCTGAGAGGGAAAGGCCAGGCCATGTTTGTGTTTATTTAACTGAAGAGAAGGGTTGTGCTTCTGTGAGGGGAATGTTCACATGAGGGAAATGTAAGGAGATAAAAAAGGAGATTTAATCTTTCATCAGTTTCTCCACAGAGCTGACAAGGTTTGGGTAATTAAAGTGTTTACCTGTATTTTGTGTGCCTGGTGTTACAGCTGGATGCTGTCACCCTCACTTTCCCCCACTGTATAATTTATTGCATTAGCAACTTGCTGAGCCTTCACCTGCCTGCAAGCACATCATCCTTGGAATGGAGAAAGGGCTTTGCACTCAGGGCACAGGTGCTTTAGGGACCCACTGAGGCAGGAGGATCATTTTGATTCATATGTTTATATTTTAAATTATTTTTTCAGGATTGTTCCTTTTCTGTGAAGCAATATTTGCACTACTGCAGTTCTCTAGGGAAGCCAGCCAAGCTGGTTTCTGTTGAAATCTGCTCATGCTACTCAGAGTCTCTTACTAGTAAAGATAGTTTATAAACAAGAGGACCATATGTGGTATTTTCATCATGTAAACGCTCTGTGATTTCCTAAGGCTGATTTGGGAAATGTTCTTCCTGGATACACGGCTCTGTGAGCTGCTTTCAGTGGTTTTTTTGTTCCTCATAGGAAAGCCAGCCAGACCCCAGTTGCCAGGAGCAGTAGCAGAAGCAACCAGGCAGGACTTTACCGTGTTCCTCTCAGTTTGCTTGACTGTTTCCTTAATATTTTTCACTTTATACCACCTGCTCTTTCTTCAGTTCTGTTCCACTTAGTCTTTTCTTGGTTGTTTATTTTTTTATTTGCTTGCTTAGTGGTTTTTTTCAGTGTTTTTTTTTTTGGTTGGTTGTTTTTTTTGTTGTTTTGTGTTTCCCATTCCTTTACCTAATCTTTACTAACTCCTCCCATGACCTGAGAAAAAGACCTGATGTTTGTTTGAATCAGTTAATGTACTGTATTATTTCTTTGCCAGATTTTTTCAGGGTGGAAATATTTCCCTACCCTGTCTGAACAGCACAATGTAACTGTAACTAAATGTAACTGTTACAAGCCTCATTAAAAATATTTATTTCTATTGTTGACTTCATCCCAAATACATGGAGCAGTCAGTTTGGCTTAAAAAAATCGATAGAAAAATTAACCCTTATTGCTCTGAAAACTCATACATTAATTTCAAGATCTGTTCTTTTCAAAGGAGTCCTTTGCTTTCAGAAGAAGAAAAGCCCTTTTGAAAATATCAGTCTTAGAGATGAACCTGATTCTCCTTTCCTTTTTCTCCAGTAGAAACAGAAGCACTCTCCTAGCATGGCCTTTGAAACTTTGGCTTTTCTGACGGTGTTTTAATGGCTTTCACAGGAGTTATACATAGAAGCAGATATTAAATCCACACTGCCACACTTGCTTTCATCTTCTCCTGATACTTTGTGAGAAATAGTGCCAAAAATTGCCAGTGAAATGAAACTTTCAGGAGAAGCATAAAGAAATGAGATTTCTTAGCACTGAAAGCAGGTTTGTGAATATCTCTGGCACCTTCATGAGTGGAAGAGCATCTAGAAAGTGAGCAAGGGAGATGCAAGATGGACTAATGCAATTAATGGTGCTGGGCATAATAATAAATGTCTTAAAGATCTGGGAACATTTACTGTGTGGTAAATTCCTTGAATAATCCCAGAGGAACAGTGATGAGATGCTGTACCAGTTTCTGCTCCAGGCTAAAGAAACAGAGGGTAAAAAAGCACAGAGAGTTTGTGCAAAACCTGAAAACCAAACCTAAAAACCTGTTGAGTTCACAGTGTGTGTTGTGGGCAAAGGCAAAGCTGAGCCAGCAAATCCCTTTTTGTCTCAGTGGGATGAAGAACTTGTTTGGTGGCTTTCCAGGGATCCCCTGAAGGCTCTGGATGGTCCCACAGGATTCCTGATGGGATTTCACCTTTGAGAAATGCCAGCTCAGCAGCTCACAGGACCCCTACAACACCTGACACGTGAACTGAGAGTTGCTGGTGCTGTTGATTCACATTGAAATGATATTATTTTTATTTTTTTCTTCTTCTTTAGCATTAAATTTACACTACATAATATGGGAAATTTGACCTCTTTTCTGTTAAAAACTCGCATGCTTTTTTCATGCAGAGGCAGACTTGATTTTAGTGTGCTTACCGACTCCAAGTATTTTTTGTTTGTTTCTACATAACTGTTTGTGTTATTCTACATTAATTTTCCCTACTTAAAGTCTTACTGGAAACAATTATTATTCATTTAAACAGATTTGCAGTGCAAGAAACAAAAATAAAGAAAAACTCATGTGAAGTAAAGGGTACACTTTAAAAAAAATTAAATATGCTTTTATGCTCATGATGAAACAAAAGCAAAACCTACCATATACAATGTCTTGAAGCTTGAAGTTGAAGCTGTTTTTATTGTTAAAATATAATGACTTACAGAAGTTGTGAGAATCTGTCTTTTCAACAAGATCCAGTTTTAAGCCATCTGTGATTTAACATGGGCTGATTGCATTCCTTATATTTTCAGGGGGACTAGTCAATGATAGATGCAGTTCTCAAACAGCATGATGTAGTAGCATTGCACAGCAGACACTAAATAAGGTAAAATGGTTCTGGTAGAGCTGGTGCAGGCATGTGAAAGGGAGTAATTCTGGGGAAACCCAAGTCTTTATGAATACTTACTTAGATTTATTGCATCTACAAAACACATTAGCACTCTGAAAAAGACCATACCTATAAAAGCAGATGATCAAACAGCAACTGTATACAAAGGAACTTATAGATGCTGTGGGCCACTTTCCACTCACTTGAAGGAGAGGAAATATGAGCTAACAATTATGTGTCTTTTCCCCTGCCATTGTGGCTCTGACACTTGTTTGTTTCTGCCTGAGGAAAGGCTTTTACGCCTTCCCAGGCACAGTAACAATTTTCATCCAAGCTTCTATAGCTTATCTTCAGGACAGGAACCCTGTTGCAGCAGATTTGGGTTTGGGTTTGGCTTTTGTGATACTTTGGGGCAGGTATTTTGCCTGTGCATTGGTGAGGACGTACCCAGGGGCCCGTTCAATAGCTGATCTGGGCAAAAGTTCAAAAGTTCAATTATTCGACCTCCCTTAACAGAGATTATCAAAGCAGTGGATGGGGAGAAGGGAAATTTCTTCCTTCATGCAGAGGGTAGGGCAGAAGGGGGTTGGAAATGTGCTTGTTTGTGATCTCTGTTGTGGGAAGTGCTGGCCAGTCACACTGACATGGTCCTGGAACCAGGGGGACTGACCTGGGCTCTCTTATCCACACAAATCTGAAACCTTCTGCACTGGGATCGAAAAGGGAAGGAGAACCTTGGCTTTTGAGGCTGGTTTGTAAACAGGGCTGGTGTCACAGGGGAATATGAGCCCCTAACCTGAGCCCTGTTTCCAGCTGTCCCGGGGGAGCTGCTGTGCCTTGTTCCTGTTGGACAGAGCTGCAAACAGGCTCTGCTCTGTGTTTGTGTCAGGGACAAAGCTGAGGCACTGACCCTCCCTGGCTGTTCCCATTCCCACCTGCTCCTGGGTTTTACGGACCAAGGAGACCCCTGTGACCATCTTGCCTGGCTTCCTGCCTAACACAGGCCGTAGATTTCATGAAGGAATTTTGGGAATCAGTCTATAACTTCCACTTCTATAATTTCTGCAAGACCTACTGCCAGGTTTTGGCTACAACACCTTACAGAGGAAGGATAGACCTCTTATTTGCAAGGCAGTTCTCAAAAACCTTTCAAAAACAAACTACATGTGCAATTCTTGCTAGGAAAACAAACCAAATCCCCCCAAAACTACCAAATAGAATAAAATATTTTATTCTTGTTCCATTTATGTAGGTTCATTTAGTTATGGTAACACCTAAGCTTTGTTGATTCCTCTTTGTGATGGACAGCTCTAGAAACAGTTTGGCAAATATTGCAGAACCTTGGCATTTCTTGTTTTCAGCAGCCTTACTTTCTCACAAGTGTGTTTTTGGTGTTCTTTGTTTTGTTTCAGATTACACTGATTCTGCACATCTGAAGTGGTTTTGTATCTGCTTTGTAGGTGGCAGCTATTTATTTCAGGAAGAGAGTGACTTCATCTGACAGCTTTGGAGTTGTACAGCTCAGCCAGTTACTACTTATTTCTGATAACAGAAAATTGCTGGTGTTTTTTTTTCTTTTTGTAATGACACTGTTATATAGGCATTAAGAACTCCTGCTTTCTGTAACGGCTTTACAATTTAAATTATGTGTAACTTATTCTTACCTTATTGTGAAAAATACTTCTTTCCTTTACTCCAAACTGTATTCCAATGCATAAATCTCGGCTTTCTCCTGTTAAATACCAGAGAGTTTCACATGTTTCCTACACTGACCTCCCCAGAAAACATCCCCTACAGATCCATTGTGCTCTCCACCATTGAAATGGGGACCATATTTTATAGAAACTTAGAAGCATTCTTTTTAATTCCTTTATATAAATTATGATCCATTAATATTTCACCATGAGGAAAACAGGCAAGCCTATCTTTAAAGAGGGAATGCAGGCTGGAACTGGAATGAATAATAAAAAGCTTTTCTGTCTAATGAACATCTGATCTTTTAGAAAAATATTTCTGAGGCAGGAGCATAAAGTTCAAGCCTTGGAATAGTTTGTGAACTGAATATAAAAAATATGGACTAAGTTAATCAAGGCACTTCATTGAGTTATTGTCCTACATTTAGAACAAAAACTAAGAACATCAAAACATTCCGTAATTTTGAAGTCTATGTGAAGAAATAGGTTGTAAAATACCAAAAACATAACTTTTCAACAACTTAATAGTATTCTGTTTACTTTTTTTTCCTGCCAGAAGAGAAAGTTCATCTGCACGACAAGAAAATTGACTTCAAAAATGGCATAACTGTTTCCACAAAAATTATTAGCAAATCAATATTTATTAAGAATTACTTTAAAATAATGAGCAGCTCTAGTGGAGATGTTATAGAAATTGAACATTAGCTAAGGATGGACTGTCTGGCCTCTCTGCTGGCAATCAGTAAGAGCTGCTTGTGTTCCTTAACCTTGGACATTTTTGTTCTAATATTGTCTGCTACAATCCATGTGCAGTCCTTCCTCTAACCAAATAATTTATTAGCCAGCCATTTAAATACTATAAAATACCAATGATATCTTTACAGCATCAATGTAATACTGCATGGAGGAGCTGCTCCAGCCAGAAGGAATTCCTCTTGAAAAGTGAGCATGGCTAGAGGAGTTTCTGATGCCTTTTTTCCTGCATGGTGCTCAGTTTAGCATAGGAATCAGCTCATCAAATCGCTGAGTAAGGCAGGGGCTTATGTGCTCTCCTCATTCTTTTCCTCCTTCATCCTCTGGTAGAGAAGCAGAAAGGAATTTCTGGGTTTCCCAGGAGTGCTGCAGCTGATGCCAATGCAGCAAGCTTTGTTATGAGGGCTAATGCTCCTTGTGTTCTCCCTCTGCTGCTCTCAAGCACAGAGGAATCACAACAACCTGACATGAAATGTTTAGAACATCCACTCTCTGCTATGCAATTATTGATTTTTACACTGCATTCCTACCATGCATTTCAGTCATGCTTCAGTATTTTACTAACTCGGAGGTAATGTGTGTCTGAAAAGCTTGAAGGCTATACATTTTATGTTGATTGACATTATAACATCTGAATTTAGAAATACCTGGCATGAATAAAATGTAAAACAGGATGATTATGTGTGATTAAATAGTTTACTTTTATATTGTATATTAGTCATGCCATCATCCAATTAAAAGGATAATGGAAACAATAGTGATTTTTAATTTTTAAACCAGTGTGGGCTGCATTAAGGGGATTATGGAGCTTTATGGAGTAGTTTGCATAATGTAGTGCTCAAGAATAGAATCTGAGTCAAAGCTGAGCTGCACATGGTAAATTAGGCAACTTTTACTTTCTCCTTGACATAACTCAAGACTATAAATTTTGCCTGTGAAGTTTAATGGAAGTGTCTCCAAGTTAGGAAGTGATTTGCTGAACAAGATTACAATTTGTCCTCTTTTTTCACGAATTCTTCTCAGGCCTGACTTTGTCATGTGAGTAGTGAGGCCAGGATGGCTGGCTGTGGCTTTTGTGCTCTGCTAGACCAGATTTTACTTTTTTTTTCAACAGAAACTGATTTAAATTGTTGTGGATGTTCTGTGCCAGTAGCTGCCATTATATTTTATCCACTGAACCCTGCTCTGTGAATTCTCTTGCTTATTACAATTAGTGAGCCTTGTTCACCTAATTAACCCAATGATCCTTTTAATTTATTCTGATTAACTGCAAATGGTAAGAATATAATGTGGCCTCTGATACCATTGGTAAAGGTCAAAGGCATTGAATGAGGCTTGTTTGCCTCTGTGGCCAAAGAGCACAAGGGAACGAGGCAGAGAAGTTTGAAGCACTGGGGGAAAGGTGCTTCATTTCCCCCATCTCATTTAGAGATGGCAATGGTTAATTCAGCATCTTCAATTTAGTTCTGTTCCTCCCCAAAAACCAGAGTATTTCAGATACTTGGTTGTTATTGAAGTGGAGCTGACATTTTTATAGTGAGGCTGTTTGGTCCTGCTCATGTGAAAGTCTCAGCCCTCACATTAATCTTGTCAAAGGCAAAATGTTTTATATGTTGCATAAAATAGCTGCACATTTGTTCTTTTTAATAATGTTTGCACTTTCAGGACTCCTTTGAAAAAATAATTTTATAATCCAACATTTTATGCATTCTTATTATTCTGTAATTCCTTATGAGTTTGTTTGAATTGACTGACAGTTTTATTCTGAAAATCCCAGATCTTCATAAATTGTCACAGGGATCATGAGTGAAACTGAACAGTAAGAAATAGATTTATACTGGTGTGTTAATGACCTAAACTAAAAGATCCCAGTGCTCAGTCATGTCACGAGAGAGAAACAAGACTCTTATTTTTTTTAACAAGAAACCCTTTAATGCAACAAGAAATTTATAACTTAGCTGCTCTAAATTCCTGTCTCGGAGTTTCAGTGGTTTAATGCTAAGAGAGTCACTCTAGGGCTACCTGGCTGTGGGAATGTCTGAATTAGTGCTCTTGGAAGGGGATGATTTAAATGGCTTCCTGAAATTGCGAAGGAGACATTTGCAAAGCAGTCCTAATGATATGTAGAAGTAATTGAAATGTGAAGCTATTTTTCCTGATTTCCTATAGCATGTGACAGCCCCTTTCCTCCTTCATTATTATGTGTGAATATAAGGAAGAAAAGAAGAGATTGGGGTACAGTCTGTGTGAATTTTGTCTGAAGCTGAGGCTGCACAGGCAGCATGAAATACCAGTACTATGAAAAAGATAAAAACTGTCTCAGCTTATCTGTACAAACAGGTACTGAAATGCCATTTTCCCAGGAAGCTCTGTTGGATGACTGGGGGTGTTTTACAGACCCCTGGCTTGCAGGGCAGAGGTTCCACCTGCCCTGGACACCCCGTGGCTCACCACGAGCTGGTTGCTGTGGTTGGGCAGGGGCAAAGGACAGGGACAGCAGGATCAGTGTCCTGTGGGCTTTGTCCACGGCTTGAACTGACAACTTCTAAGTAGCCACGAGACTTTCAAACATGTGAGTGAATGATTCCCAGTTATGGGGGGGAAATTTAAGGTGCCTGAGTGTGACCTGCAATGGCCGTGTAAAGCAGAGGATGGATTAATTGCATTGAAAAAATGAAAGCGTTGCCTGAACAGGGTAGGAGCCATGTTAGAGGAAGGGATTTGCAGAACAAGCTATGCACAAGTTTGGTGCACAAAGAACTCGAGTTATCCTTCCTGGTGTTGTTGAAGGGGGTTGTTTCTGAGCCTTTTATTTACTTTGTCTCCCTCAGCAGGCCTGGGAATTCTTTATATTTAAGGACTTATCTTCTGCTTTATTATTTCTGTATTTTGTAATAAAATGGGGCTTTGGAGACTGTGAACTTTTACTGTCTTTTGGTCTGTCTACTTAAAGGAAAGAATGATGGGGAGAACAGTCCATTCCAGAGTTCTATCTGAATTACACCATCAGCCAGCCCTGGAAATGAGAACCAGACACATGAACTGATATTCCAATATTGATCATTTCAGAAAATACTTATGTTTAAAAAGGCTGCTTTAGAGGAGCAACAAAGATTTGGTTTCCCAGAATATATTTGCCTGGGAGTTTCTTTGCCCAGGTAGTGAGTGCATTTTTGAGTGGTGGTCATCCTGGAAAGTTTGTTACTGCAGTGATTTGCACTCCTCTGTGTCTTAGCCAGGCACAGGCTGCAGTTTTGTGCTTTCCCTTTAATCTGGATCCACTTGGCATCACTTTGTGAGTGAAGAACCAGGCCTACTAGACAGTTCTGAGTTGCCTGACTCTTTATACCCTTGCAAAAAATTATGAATTACCCAGAACACCACCAATTTCTTCAAATTGTTGCTTTCAGTGTCATGGCAACTTCTGGTGACTTCAAAGCAAGCAGGACCTGGCCACACCTTGCACTGAAAGCTGCTGTGGAGGAATCTCTGCTCCATCCTCTGCTGTCCCCACGGCTGATGGAGCAGTGGCCACCTGCACCTGGCCACTGCTGAGTTGCTCTTGTGCCATAAACCCAGAGCAGAGCAGCAGGTGGTGTGTGAGCTGTGGGAGCGTTGAGCAGGGTGGGATCTGAGAAACAATCCTGTTGGAGGCACAGCAAATGGCTGGCTTCCCACAGTGAAACATTTGGGTAATCCATTGCCATCTGGCTTTATTTTGCAAACCCACTCAATTGGCCAACACATTCAAAATATCACTGCAACTTCTTTCTCTCAGAGAGTCTTGAAAAATGGAGGAAAAAAAAAAGCTGATAAAATTACCTACACTTTTTCCCCTCTCCTGTTCAAATTGTAAAGTACTTTTTTATATTCCTGTTGTCATTAGGTTTTGTAAAATAGGCTTTTCTTGGACTGAAAAATGTCCTTCTGTGGGGAATGCAGACACAGGGTACCTTTTACAAGTGCTGTGATTTCATTAGGTGCTCAAATAAACTGTGATAATGAGATGGCTCAGCCAAGTGGACTGAGAGGCAATGACTCAGGGCTGTCATTCCCGTGTTTATCAGGGTATGGGTGGTCTAGCACTTGGAGACAAAGATACTGGTGCTTCAACTCAGCTCTCCAGTTTCTCCCCTGCCTTCCAGATGCAGTAGATGCTCCACATTTGAGTGACTGGAATGCCCATTGCCTCAGTTTGTGTGGGTTTTGTGGGGCAAGTCCAGGAGGGATGGCAATAGGAAGTCAAATGACTTGAAAACACAGCTGTCTGCTATTAATTTTTGGCTCATCTGACAACCTTTTGTTGTAGAAGGTATTTCTGAGGAATTAACATGGGCATGGATTATAAAGGAATATGCTTTTGGAGAATTTATCACCCTTAAAGTTTCTTGAAAGATGGGCAGCTTAAACTCCAGTCTGTATTTCAGACCCACATGTGACTGTCTTAGACTGCAGGACAAATTCACTTAGATAAAAACAGCTAGACTACAAAAAACAAAATCAAAACCAACAATAAACTAACACCACACATACACACCCCACTAAGCCAAGACTCCAAATCACTGCCCTGGTGCAGTCTAATAATCCAGTACTGCTCAAATATGCAATGAAAAGCTTATTTTGTACATCTCACTCTTAGATAACTGGGGAAATTTTTGCCCTAGCCCGAGGCCTCTGTGTTAATGACCCCCAGCTATGCAGGGATGAAAGGTTTTGGACTTCAGATTGTTCCCCACTGCTGAAATTCTTTGTGCAGCTACAGCCTTTTATGCAGGGTTCTTTAAAATTTAAATTCATAAATGTTTTGAACATGGGCATTGTTTTTCATCCCTCCCTCTCTGCAGTGAGATGTGATCATATTAGAATGGATGTTTACTGGGGAGAGGCTTCTTTTCAGAGTGATGTTTATGGAGTCTTAATTGGTCTGATGAGTGTGCTCTGCAGATTAGGCTACTCCCCATAGATAAAAAGATTACAATGGCATGCAGTGATAGAACAAGGGATAGCGTCTTCAAACTCACAGAGGGTAGATTTAAATTAGCTCTTAGGAGGAAATTCTTTACTGTGAGGATGGTGAGGCAGTGGCACAAGCTGACCACTGAAATTCTGGATTCCCCGTTCCTGGCAGTGTTGGGTCTCTGAGAACCTCTCGAGTGGGAGGTGTCTCTGCCCATGGCAGGGGGGTGGAACTGGATGAGCTTTAAGGTCCCTTCCAGTCCAAACTCTTCTATGAGAATTATAAAGCAGGCTTAAAAGAAGGATAATTATTTTTTCCAGCTGTTTGAGGTTCAGTAAATGTCCTCCTCATTCCCCCACTTTGCACCCATCATTGATCCACAGGCAAACTCTGCCTGTCTCTACCCAATATTCCTGAGAAGGCATTGACTGTACTGAGCATTCCCTGAGCTCCTTTGCTTTTCCATACAGAGCTCTTGTGTTGCTCTGGCTTCAGAATTGCTGCTCCATTTTCTCTCTGCCTGTTCCTATCCTTCCAATTTTATGCCATTAAACAATCCCAGGCCAGATCTAAGAATGGTTGATTTGCAGGGTTTTCAGTGAGTTCTAATGAAAATTAGGCATCTAAAGGCACCTGTGCTCATTAGAGTAAAGGAACATGTCCTAGGGATCTCTGACAGTGTCTTGATGTAGATAATTCAGCATCTCCAGCTACACAGATTCAAGTCTCATGAACTCATAGATAAATATGCTTCAGACCTTATCCTGTGCTCTGTGTCCATTGATCAGTGTGGTTACTGACATAGGAAAAACCCATTTGAAAGCAAGCTTGAATGTAGGCCAGAGGCAACTGAATGTAAGCGTGAGAAAATGTCCTGGGGCCAAAGAGAATGTTCAGATTGTCTGCTCTGCCCTCCTGTAAATGAGTAATTCACATTTATTTTGACCCTATCTTATTTTCCCAGGAAGAGTGACAGCTCTCTGTGTCCTTTGCATCAGCTCTAACATTTCCTTCTACAGCTCCTGGAGCATTTTGCTCCAGGTTGCAGTGCTGTGTGTAACCCTGGGTCACGCTGGTGCCTCTCACTCTAACAGAGCAATGTCCTACCTACAGCAGGTGTCTGCTGATGGGGATTTCAGGGCATTTCTAGTCAGCTTGGACTAAATGAGCTCATATTCACGAGAAATACTGCTACAAATTGCAGAAGTGAGAACTCATCTTCTATTTGATTTACAATCCTTAACCACAGTGTGAAGATGGATTTAATTCTGGATCAGATTATGATTGTTCTTAAGACCTTTTTAACTGTAATAGTTACTATTGGAAGGGACAGTGGTCATTTCAAATGTAAACTGCTCTGCTTATTGCACAGGAGCACAGCTCAATTGAACTTGAGTATTGTGGGATGCTTTCCAAAACACTCTAGGAACAATTAATTCATTTCTGATTATCAAAGTTGTGCTTTTGAACACTTTTCTTTGATCAATCTACAATATATTTGCTTTCTTTGTGTGGGAATGTACTAATGTGAGCATGGCACTTGTGTTAATGGAGCTGTTGATCACCTGCTTGTTAGGATTCAAGCCAAATGGAAAAAAATATTAAAACTGAGCTTAGTAAGGATATTTTCAATATATTTATTGATAATCTTCTTTAGTTGCTTATTTAAACTTAATTTGCTTGCATGAGAACTGTAGGATACAATGCAGACTTCTCAGCTCTGGAAAATACTCTATATTGATTTACTAACTGAAGCTAGAGACTCAAACACGTGCTTTAATAAGGCCAATTGTTCTTGCATGTTAACAAAATTAACATGATAGGCAAACCAATCAAGAGTAATCACTGGTAATACCTCTGCCATTCATATGGGTGGCATTAAGATCTATTTGGAACAGAGCTCATGTTGTCAAGAACTTCTTATTAATTCAGGAGTCACTGTAGAATTAAAGCAAAATGCCACTGGACTAAATTTTAGCATATCTGTATTCAAGCTACAATTCATTATTTTCATAGAGGAAACTTGGCTGACTGACTTGAATGCTCCTTGGTTTAAGGTTTTTTGTAGAATAATGAGTGGAATGAGGGATGGAGCAGGGGGAGCTGGGTCTGAGAATTGCCTGATTATTGCAATATTGTGGTGTAGGACTGTAAATGAGAGTGGCCAAGGGCTGGGCAGAAGAGCCTCTGGCACTGTCCTGGGCACACACTGGAGCAGGAGATGGATTTGTTCCTGCAGCTCTGTCTGCTCCAATGCACCTTCACCCTGGACTGCTCATTATCTCTGTGCCAATTAGCTCTGAGGGCTTGATGAACATTATCAAGCTCCACCCACCTGTGACAGCACATGAGGCTCCTGTTTAGCCATTTCTTTTATTCTTTATCTGCTGAAAACCAAATAATGCAGTTCTTTAACTCTGTGTCCTCTTGACAGCTTCACAATCATATAAATTCACACATCCGGCATAAATATATATGTCTCTGTTGCTTCAGGCTGCTGGCAGACTCGAGTTGTAATCAGTTTAGATTTTGACAAGAATATGCAGATGCTAGATATTCCATGAAATTTTTTACTAAATTAGTTTCTGGGAAACCAGCTACCAGCAACTTAGACCATTTCTTAGACTGCTGACTTCTAGCTCTCGTCCTGCTTGATGTGTTTACTCCTGAAGAGCAGAAGAGGCTGAAAGCAGCGTCCTTGGGACACCTGGAACACAGCCTGTGTTGTGTTCTGAACGTGCTCCTGCACTGCTTCCTGCCTCAGCTCTCAGGAGTTCGTGCTGTTGATTAAAATGACAACTATTTATTTATTTAAAACTTAATCACAACTGCATTCAGGGATCTGTGAAAAGGTGGTTTTGACATTTTTCACACATCAATGTTTAATTAAAAGTCACTTGAAAACAAATAAAGAATTGGGGATGACATTTTGCAGGAGTTTTTACCTGAGGTCTGTAATTCCTGATGAGCAGGACTTGAAGGCAGATGTTATAGAGCTGCTTTGTGGGATGTGGATGAAATACTACCCCACTTTCATGGGTCTCAGAGACCTGTAAGGATAAGTCATGGCAGAAACTCACAGAATGATCAATATTATAAGCAAGAACTCTGGATAGTAAAATAGAAGCTTAAAAAGTGATGGGTATTGCTTAAGTAGCTGGAATATATTTCACTTTCAAAGCAAACCCTTACACACCCCGGTGCTCTGCACAATCAATACCAGAAATTAATATGCAAAACCACCAGAAAAATGATGGAAAATCTAGAGCTGACAGTGTTGTTGCAGCCTAAGAGAAGTGTGACCTTTTCTGGCAGCTCTAAGTGGACATCTCTGTGCAGTTTTGGGGTGCTCGTACTCCTAGGGTAGGTTCTATGAGATGTGTGACATAATTAAGGTGGTACTTGATGAAAATGAAGGCTGTCCATAGATTTCACGTGCATAGATGTCATAATCTATTAAACTATAATTGGAAGAGAAATAAAACTTTTGGTAACTGCATGAGGCATCTCCAATTTTTTCTAATAGATGATGTTTTTGAGGCTAATGAATTTGAGACTATAAAGTGCGCTTGATTTTTAAAATCTCTTAATACAGATAGACTTGCTGTGAAGCTACAAAGAGAAGCAAGAGCAGCACAAGCCCTCACAGCTGCTCATCTCTCAGCACAGGCTAAAGGAGGTTTTGCTGGTATAAAATGAGAGGCTGCCATTTGGCAGTGGCAGTGCTTTTCAGCGTGAGATGTGTTTTTCAACCTTAGATATGTTTTTCAATGTGTCTGGATAGAGCATAAATGGTCACACCTCTGAAGCAAGAAAAGGCAGTTTTGCTAATAACAGTTCTTTAAGGTTGTTAAGATGCCTATAGCATGTTTTCATTTTTGCTGTATTCTTCCTTTTTGCCCAAAGGATTGGCTGTGAGGCAAATCTGGCTGCTGCTAATAAGCACTTAATAAAATAATCATGGCAGAATGACCTCAGCACTCATATGTACCACAGCCCACCCCGTGTTCTGTAGAGTTTCTGGTATGGTCTTTCAGACTGATGAATTCATAAATTGTGATATGGAATAAGGGACTCTTATTTGAGTCTGATTTACACTGCAGGAGCAAAACAGGAGTCTGTTACTACACCTGAGGACAGGTCCCTACATGATTTTTAAATGACTGCAAAAATTTTGACTTGAGTAGAGTGAAATCAGGCAATTCCCATCAATGTCAAGACCAAGTGAAGATGGATAGCTGTGAATCCTGACTATGTTCATGGTCAGAAAAACTCCAACTCTATTTCCATGAAACCGAGACAGAGAGATGCTCAGCGGATTGCTAAAATAAAAATCCGGCAAATCAGAAACTTGATCCTAGTTCTTTTTGACAGTTAAAAGAATAAAAATAGACTACTTTCCTCTCCTCAAGGAGAAAATGTTCAATTGCAGAGCAGGTGTCCAACAGCTGACTCGTGGCCAGAGCAAAGCAGAGACCGGCACGTTGCTGAGAGATTCACTCTGACTTGGGGCTGCACTCTGGTATTGATAAGCCTGAGCTCTGCTTGCCACAATAAATGTTCTTCTGGTTGTCTCAATTTTCTTGCCACCAGAAATTTAGGAATGCATTGGATAAGAGCCTGAAGTAAAAGAGAACAGACAACAAACTTGAAGGCAAAGCTAGTGGATCTTGTTTTAGGTGAGGGATCCCTCATGTGGGAATTCTGTCAAATAGAACTCTGATCTTACCTAAATTCACAGAGAATCTCGTAAAGAATCTACTGCCCTCTTCAGCTGAGTGTGTCAAGGGATAAGTAATTTGTCATTAAATGTGCTCAGAACCTTTCAGAATTTGATCTGCATTTATTAAAATCTATGATACCACGATTAACAAAGAAACAGTAAAACATGCTCTTCAGCTTCAAGAGTTTACAGTGTTATATTCTTGGGGGTTTTTCTTCTGTTTTTTTGGGGCTCCATTAGTTGTGGCTTGAAAAGAGTTACAGGTTTCTGATTTGAACCCCTGTGCAACAAATATGGCAATTAAAAATGTTTTTCTGCTGTTTAATGGCTGTGGATCCCTGCATGACTCTGCATTTTCTTCTGTTCTCTCTGGAAGTCCATGTTCTGAAATGATTGTACAACCGAGGGAACATCTGAACACAGCCAGGGTGAAGGAACATGTTTATCTGGTTCTGTTGTCCTTTGCCATGCAGAAAGTATTAGCTCTTCTTTAGGTGGCTGCAAAATGACTTTCTAAAAAATTCTTGGGGAAGTTACAATTAAGCCCATATTTACTGGAACTTTCACATTTCACTGCTGATGGTTCTGCAGAATATTTTATTTCAAGGTTTTGGGAGTACTCCATCTGCATTTATTGGTTCCAACAATGAATAAAAATAATTTTAATATTTTTTATGTAGAAGTACATGTATACTAAATCACTTCCTTGATGAAAATAAATTCTAAGTGGGCTTCTCCAATGCCCCTTTATTCACAAGGGTTCAAAACTGGCAACCCACAACTGCATTCCAAAAGAATCCAGCTAGGTTGCCATGGAGACAGCCAGGATGTTAGTGATCTGGATTATTATTTAAAAAGCTGAACCACTTCCTCGTGTGCTTCCTGCTTCCTCTTCCCTAATCCTGAGATCCCATCAGGCTTTGAACGTGCCACCCGCTCTTGAATTGGCTTTTTTAATCCTCTTTCTTGGAGGAAGTTTGAGTTCTGGGCACATTCCCCTCCTGAGCTCTGAGCCTCACGTGCCCCTGTCCCCAGGAGTTCCTGGCTGGGATGCTCTGGATGTTAATCACACATCAGTGCTTTCCAGGGCTTTGCCATTTGGGGTCAATTCATGGTTCTGCATCCTCCCTCCAGTGCAGAGAGCCGGGGTTTACACCTCTACACTCTGCCAGTGGTGAAGCTTAACTTCTCTTTGCATAAACTCCAGATTTTTTTGGGAATACATCAGGTTTTATCATCAAAGCTATTTTTTTTTCCTCCTGGCTGACTGCAGAATGTGGGGTGAGCTTTGCTTAATGTGGTCAGGTTAAATGTTTAATGACATCTGTAGCGAAGTTGTCATTAGCTCTTATTTGGTACCCTTAGGCAAAAACTAATTTGAAGCTTGAATTATCAAGACTGCTTCTGGTTGACAGAAAAATATTATATTATCAAAAAAATAAAATTAATTGCCAGTCCCAAAGTATGACAGATGTTTGCCATTCCTAACAGTGTATCATTTAAAGAATAAAAAAAATTAAAAATGGCTAAAACTAAGAAGGGGGAAAAGACCAAAACAAACAACCCCAAAAACTTTGTTTGTAGTTCCTGTCCTTGAAAGGTACAGTGTAATCTTTCCTTATTTATTCATTCCACTCCACTTTGCCCTCTCTGCCATTATGCAGGCTCCACCAAGGAAGGTGACCCTTAAGTATTCAAAACAACTCTGGAGTAAAATACTAATAAAAATTCATGTGGTGTTTAAAAAAAATGAGAAAGAAAAGCTCAAATCTTNTAATCACACATCAGTGCTTTCCAGGGCTTTGCCATTTGGGGTCAATTCATGGTTCTGCATCCTCCCTCCAGTGCAGAGAGCCGGGGTTTACACCTCTACACTCTGCCAGTGGTGAAGCTTAACTTCTCTTTGCATAAACTCCAGATTTTTTTTGGGAATACATCAGGTTTTATCATCAAAGCTATTTTTTTTTTCCTCCTGGCTGACTGCAGAATGTGGGGTGAGCTTTGCTTAATGTGGTCAGGTTAAATGTTTAATGACATCTGTAGCGAAGTTGTCATTAGCTCTTATTTGGTACCCTTAGGCAAAAACTAATTTGAAGCTTGAATTATCAAGACTGCTTCTGGTTGACAGAAAAATATTATATTATCAAAAAAATAAAATTAATTGCCAGTCCCAAAGTATGACAGATGTTTGCCATTCCTAACAGTGTATCATTTAAAGAATAAAAAAAATTAAAAATGGCTAAAACTAAGAAGGGGGAAAAGACCAAAACAAACAACCCCAAAAACTTTGTTTGTAGTTCCTGTCCTTGAAAGGTACAGTGTAATCTTTCCTTATTTATTCATTCCACTCCACTTTGCCCTCTCTGCCATTATGCAGGCTCCACCAAGGAAGGTGACCCTTAAGTATTCAAAACAACTCTGGAGTAAAATACTAATAAAAATTCATGTGGTGTTTAAAAAAAAATGAGAAAGAAAAGCTCAAATCTTTGTTCAAGGTCCATTAAAATGTACAAACCATTCTGCAATACTTTCATTAGCAAGCTCCTTGCCTGGAAAAGTCCTGCCTATTGTGTGATGAATCCCCATATTGACTGTCCTGTCTCCAAAGGTAGAAGATAAAGATAATAATAATAATAAAACAGTTAATATGGTGGAAGAATGATAGCAGACAAGTTTCATATGCAGTCTAGTATGAGATGCATTAGCTTTCGGCAAACTCTGTTTGACCTCACATCATTTGGCCATTCAATATCATTGACGGGGTCTGTAACTCACACTACAAATAAATCAAAATGTTAGCAAAGGTCCACATTAGTTTGCAGTATAATACCTGAGCCCTAAAGAGAACTCTTTTAATGCTGCCATGGAGAAGTGCAGGCAATGAAAACCAGAGGTAAATGCAAACTTTTGGGCAGGAATCAGGTATCCTGCCTGAAAAACCCCAGTGCAGTGAATGATCCCTTCTAAGGGGACGTTTACAACCCAGCAGATCTTCCCTCAGCTTTAGGGACTAAGGGAATCATGTTGCTTAGGAACAACCTGCATATTTAAACACTGTTTTAAACAAAAATGCCATAATCTAGTTAATGAATTCCAGGCTCTGAAACTCTCATTCCTGAACTACTGTCTTGTCTGAAGGCTGTCTTGGTTGGAAGTATATGAAAACATACAAGAGAAGTTCTCAATCATTCAGACAGTCTTTATTTCTATTTTGCTGTCTCCCAGTCAGGATTTTCCAACTGGTGCCATCTCTGTGTATTTTAAGTACCACACTCTCTTTCAAGGCTGTGTAAGTAATTGGGGAACTGGGCTGTCACCATTCGGTTCTGTCTCTACAACTCCAGAGTGTCTCAAGCTGTAAACAATAATAATAATTTCTGCCTTTGAGTCCAGCAGCCTTGGGGATTGTTCTTCCCTGTACACAAAGTCAACAATGAGGAGCTGCTCAGTGGACTGCTGTGACTGCAGCTGGAGCCTTGAAGGCTGAGGAGCTGCTGCTTGGTCTGGCTGCATGATGGGCTGTAGGGATGCACAAAACCACGGCTGTGCCTCTGGTGGGACAGCAGAGCTGGGATCTTCCCAGCTGTGTAAGAAACAGCCACAAAAAAACCTGCTCAGCAGCAGAATTGCAGGTATTTTAGCAAGGTTTGGGATCATTAGCCCAGTGAAATCTGGAAGGGTCTGCTCCTACCTCCCAGCACTCTGGATCTCTCTGGGTGCTGCTGCTCAGACAAGAACAAGATGGAACGCTGCAGGTGACACGAGGAATTGTCCCATAATATCCTCCCCAAAGAGGCTGGGCCTGACGAATTCCAGCTGGCACTGAATTAACTGTCTTCTTAGCGATATTGTGTCTGTGGCAGTTCTTTCCTAAATATTCAGTTCTGTTCATTTTCAGAACTGGGAAGGATCACTGCACGTATGAGGAGAGGGTTTGGTTTTCAGTTGGATTTGCCTGAATGCACAAATACTTTACCAATTCATTTATTTTCAGTGTTCTATTGAAGGTTTTCTAAACATGCAATAAGCTTATTAAAAAAAATAAAGAAGAAATAAGAGGAATCTAGAAGATAAAGGGCTTAGAATCAGCTCAAAGAAAAACAGTCACTTGTGATAAATGTAAGGTAGCTGGTAATTGATCGCAATATTGAAGAATTTCACTTCCATTAGCCTTATGGTCTCCTATTACATGCTCTCCAATCTTAAGTAAAACTAGATCCATGTGAACCTTTTGTAAATAAGATCAATCAAAGCTCTTTTAAAGATTACCGAGATGATGAAGATATTTTTCCCAAGCGTTGCTCTGCTGCCTCACCCATACATTTTGCTGAGAATTAAAATCTCTGGTTTTGACAATGACAGCGGGGGGAAAACCAGAGTCTTTGGCTTTACCTGATGGAAAGGAAATGCACAGGAAAATCTGATTAAATCTGTGTCATAAGGTGGACACAGGAGCACTTTGTGGGAGATGAATTTTGAGAGCTGTCCAGTCTTCAGAAAGTCCACAAATATGGGATCCATATCAAAGTATGATTCACCTAAAATGCAGGCAGAGGTTTGGGTTTCGGACAGCAATTTTCTGCTTTTGTCTTACGAAAGGGATGAGTTTTCTTTCCCATTTTCTATTGCCTTTGTGGCTGCATTGATGCTTCCTGCTGACCGTGAGTAGAGGTTTCAAACGTCATACTTAGTGCTTATTGCTATTATTCATCAATACAGTGGCACACAATTCCACCAATTTTAATATAATTGAAGCAAATTAATTTTAATAACTAGAATCTGAACATTAGTATTAGTTGAAATGGGAATAAAATTGCTCCCATCTCGTGTTTAAATTACAGCTTCTTTTCATAAATTTTAAAACAGCTGACTCTGGATTCCTACCTGCATTTTGGGGAAAAAAATTTATTGCTGCTATTTTTTAATGAGGAGTCATGCAGAATTCTATGGGAGCAGTAGTTATGCAATAGATAAAGTGCAACAAAAAAGGCTGAGTGCTGCACCAGGAGTCTACAGCAGAGAACATTACAGCATAATTTCCTAATATATAACTGGGCATCCCCAAGGGGTGCAACACATTATTAACCATATTTTTAAGCTGTGCTAATGGAATGAATTGGAAAGAAAAAAATCAAATATTGACTCATTGAAGTAAGTGCATTTTATTTCAGGTTTTATGGAATTGTTTTATCATTCTTGCCTAAAAAATCTCAAAATGTTTAATGCTGGAATCATTTTGACCTTCGTTACAGCTTTTTCTGGTGGACTTGTTCTGCTGTTTTGGCTTGAAATTATTTTTTCCTTAGCAAAGCGGGGCAGTTCTTCTAATCTTTTATAATGAAAAATAATAATCAAGCCACTTAAAATGCTCTCCTACTGCTTTGATCCTTGCTGAGTCTCATGGCAGCCTGATGTCCATGTAGTCAGCAGTGAGAGAGTTCTGAGACTTGTACAAAACTAATGAAGTTCTCAGTTTGTCTCCTAATCCCCCACACACACACACAGAAAAAAAAAAGAAAAAAAGAGAGCTGGAATTTTATAACTTTTTAGATTTCATTTTCCCAATTCTGTGTCAATAAAGGAACCCTCTGAGGATTTCAAAGCTCTGGGGAACTCTGGTCCACGTTTGCAGGTTCATAAACTGAAGGCAGCAAAAGTTGTAGCTTAATTGATCTGACTTATCCTGCTTGGGTAAGTAGGCCTGACAGAGCCAGTGACTCTGACAGAGTTCCACTGTTTGAGTGTAACTTGTTGGTATTCAACAAGATAAATGTTCCTGCACAGCTCTGCTTCTCCTGTGCTGTTTGGTATTTCACTTCTGTGCCGCGCTCATGGCTCTGCCCTGCAAGGCAAGTCTCTATCTGCAGCAAAAAGCTTTCTGTCTGGCTGCTTTTATTGATTTGGAAAGTTACAGTGGGTGAGCATATTAGCAGAACTGCCCTTCTAGAAAACTGCATCTGGTGTATTTACTCTGTTTTCATCCTCTCATGAACTGGCTGATTAGGCAGGTGATTCTCCAAACTTTTACCTGTGCTAGGGAGTTGTGCCGTGCTTTGGGGGCTGTGTTTGGAATATCTTGCTCTGGCAGCAGATATTTCCACAGGCAGGATCTGATGTCCAAGGCTGAGGAACCCTGATGAATTTTACCCTGTGCTGTTGCAGATTGGAGAGGTGCCTTCCTGTTCTGTCATTCAGTAACTTTTCCATAAGTAACCTAACTTACAAAACTGTGTGCGGGAAGCAAGAAATGCAAATCTGCTTGATGCAGACTGGCTCTTAATTTGAATTAATGCTTGAGAATAATGGTGTGTTTTATCTCTGCTCAACTTAACTGAGCCTTATTAAATTTTAATTTCTGACTTCCCTCTTTTCCTCGAGTGCAAAGGGTGCACAAATGTTACAGGATGGTGGTGGACAGGATCATGTTGAAGCAGGTGATTTTGGAGGGAGGATTAGAGTCCTTGCACATGAGAACTGCTACTGCTGCGTTAAAATGTAATGGTTGACGTGCACGGGTGCACGAAGGGAGCAGACTGATTTCTTACTTTGGGATAGCGGGTGCCGTTAACTTTCTTCATATTTATGAAAATTAGAGTTTAATTGTGAGGCATTTGTTCTGAAGTTAATTTTTTTCTCTTTGCCTAGGCTTTGTGCTCAGGTTGAGGACTAGAAAGTGAGATTACGTAAATTGTTTAATTTAATTAGTAGTCTCATGGTAAATGTTCTGCAGAGCATTAGTGACTGACCTGTGCCCTGACATTATTGAACTATAAAGCAAATACCCATGAGAAGAAACTATGGTGAATTAGCAAAATTTCTAACAAAAGCTGAAAATTAAACTCTCCTTTCATATAACTGTGTCTATGCAAATCCCTTTTACTAACTCTGAGGATCCGTAACTTGAGGAGGTGAAAATCAGTTTATTTCCAGCTCTGTTGAACTGACAAGGTGCTAGTTAACCCTTTTTGCCCATCTCACCCCAAATCCTTTCCCCAAACCTTTGTGTGGCAGAGCTGTAGATCCCTGAGGGGATGGAGGGAGGTTTGCAGTGCATATTAGTGACTCTCAGAATCCCTTGGAATCACTGTTTTTAAAATGTATGGAAAAACTTTGTGGGTGGTGATGGGAATTTAAGCGTTTCAGTGTAATGCCAATGCATTACCAATCATTCCTTGCTTATTTTTTAAACATAAATTCTGTAAGTGAAGCCTAAGAGAAATCAATAGCATGATGGAGGATTTAATGTGGATCAAAGTGGAATTACTTTAGGTAATTTACCATTAGAGATCAGTTGCTAATAATTAATGTCTTTAATTCTATGAGAAACTATTAGCAGCTTGTAGAGGAAATGTAAACTTCTTTAGATAAAGAATGCTACATGTGTGAATACATGTGCTGGCTTCATGTGTGAATACATGACTCTCAAAATGTTTCTGATGGTGTCATTTCTCTAGGAAAACCAAGCCATCTGCCACATTGATTATGAGAGAAAGCTGTGATAATTTAGTTTCCTAAAGAGATTAGACTAATGAATTTTCACCCATGTTGAAAGCTGGGTGTTTGAGCAGAAATTGTCATCAGTTTTTCATGAATTGCATTTCTTAAACTCAGACTTGTTTTTGTTTGTTTTTTTGTGATGATAGCTGTTGTTTGGTATGTGGGTTTTGGTGGTTTGTTGGTTTTGTTTGTGTGTCTTTGAGATTTTCCAGAGCTGTTTTGTCATCCCTTCCCAGGCTCCTGCCATGCTGGAGAAATCAGTGCTGATGGATGGACTAAGGAAGAGCTTTGTCTATCTTAATGACACCTTGAATGAGAGCAAAAAACATTGCAACATTGCTGCATAAGCTCTTAAAAAATATTTTAACAATTCTAATATTTTTTCTTTGAAATCTGTATCTCTGACACTCTGAGTATATCTTAGATTCCATTATGAGTGTGCTGTGATATAATTCAGACAATTTCCAGTCTTTTTTTGCTACAAAGTGAAAAGTGATCTTTCTTCCTCAAAAGTTTGGTTTCTAAAGACATCCTCTTTTATTTATTTACATCAACTTCCCCGTTGCATCATCAAAAAGCAAAATGTGTATTATAGCTTGAAAGCAGCACCCAGTCCACTGATCAGTGCAGGAGTGAAACAGGGCTTTTGAACAGCTTTGCTGAGAAGGTGCAATGAGGCAGCTTGGAATTATCATCAGGTCCCAGCTTCATCTTTCTCTGAGTTCTTCAAAGCAGCAGGAGTGTTGTTAAAATAATATATCTGCTTTTAAAGTAGGAGATTGTTAATTAAGTGACGTTTGCTGCCAAATATTGATAATATTCGAGGTGCAAAGCCAGGGTTTGTAGAACAGCTTGGTGTGATATTCCTGGCTCCTGTAGGCTTTCCACCGAGCTGGACAGAGCTCAGCAGAGCCTGCTGGGCTGGGAGCCTGGCTCTGGTTGGGTTGTTAAAGGCAAATCTTTTAATCTGTAGAGTCCAATGAGCTGCTGCTGAGGCTGCTGATGCTGGAGGGTGAGGGACACCAACAGGCACCGTGGCCAAAACGAGCTGATTTCACATCAGTGCTTCTCTGGGTTGTTAATGGAAATACTGACATTTACCTCCAGGAGCTCCTGTGCCATTATAGCACAACTGTTGGGTTTGGGTTTTTTTTGGAATGGCAAATACTGAGATCAGCAGCTGCAGTACAACATGGGGCTGTGCTTTCTGAAGCTGGCAGTCCGGATCTGGCCTAACAGCTGAACTTGGAAAGAAAACGCTGTCCAATTTTTAGGACCTCAAGCTCCAAAAATGAAATCATCCATGTGTGGGAATCACCCTGCACCAGACTGGGAGATTAGCTTGGCTCTTTCAGCTTAGAAAGCCAGAGTTAACACAGCTCCCCAGCAGCAAACAGCTAAAGCAATGATCACAATTTACAATCAGGACTCTCAGGGCTTCAGGGCAATCAGGACAGGAGAGGGGGAATGTGTCCAAGGGCTGGCACTTGTCTAGGCAAGCTTTAACTTCATATGGCTCATCCAATTAATCCCTGGGACTCCTTGGACCTTCTGCCCCACCTGCCAGGTGGGCTTAATGTGCTGAAGAGCCCGGGAGCAAAGTGGGGACAGCTCCTGGTGCTAACGGCGTAAACCAGCTCCCAGCAGAGCAGAGAGCTGGAGAGAAAATCACCTCCTCTACATGATGCAGTTGTATAGCCTCACACAGTATTTCTGCACAGTCACTGAATTAAAGGCCTTAAGCAAACCAGGCAGAGAAGTATAAATTAGCAGAGCAGGCACATACATCTGAAAAATCAGCTTAAGTCCTGGAAGGCTCTTGCCAGAAGGACCACACTCTTAGACTTTTCAGATCCAACAGAAAAGTTCAACACAAATGTGTTTTTGAGTGCTAGCATTAAATAAGAGTCCTCTGAAGCAGTGACCTGTAGTCTGCTAAATTATCCTGTCTCAATAAGGCACAGTAGAAGTGTTCATAACGGGGCAGAGTAAATGGACACGAGTTGATTACTGTCTCAGTCCCTTTGGAAATGAAATTCTGCAAGTCTTCACAGAGAAGGGCAAGATGAAATTACATCTTTGCTAACGTTTTGCATTAGCTCCTATCTGCACGGTTGCTTGAAAGCATTTGTGCCTTTTGAGGAGGATGTAATTCAAGGCGTAAGGGAGATGGATCCTGGGGTTACAAGCTCTTCCTTTTCCTGTGCATGGTGCAGTGGCATTTCTTGGCAAATACCGAACTATAGAAATCACTGCAATTGTTTATTAATCACTGAAAATCAATGTTTTACCCAGCACTGCAGGAACATACCACGGAATGGTTTGAGTTGGCTTGGAAGGGACCTTAAAGTTCATCTTGTTCCAGCCTCTGCCATGGGACCCCTCCCACTGTCCCAGGCTGCTCCAATCCCAGGAGCACTGCCAGGGATCCAGGGGCAGCCACAGCTGCTTCCTGTTGGAACCCAGGGGGTTCCTGTGGCATCTCAGAATGATCCAAACCCTGGTCAGGAGGCTTTTCAGCCTTGCCAGAGGTGTCAGAGACCCTGGATTGATACTGAGAATGCCTGTGGCTTTGATTTTAATCCATGAGACAAATTACCAATTTATAAGAAGAATTGCAAGTCACCAGAGTTTAAAGAGTAGAATAACAGTAATTATAGATGAAAAGGAAAATATTTGGAGCCATGTCCAGGGAGGTTTGAGATTCTGGACAGGGGGGTCTGGGAGTCAAGATGGAGAATTCTTACACGTGGCATGTTATCTCTTCTTCTTCTTCCTAACCTCCATCTTCTTGGTGATGTTGGCACTTTTGGATTGGTTTGTCAGAGAGCTGGACAATGTAATGTAAGGGTCACGGATTGGAAATTAATGGTAAACATTGGATACGTAGTTGTTAGTATAAAAGAATAGAGCTGACCCGGGGTGGGCACAGTGTGCCTCGATCTTCCTTGCAGGACACAGTGTGCAGGGCAGAGAGTGTGCAGGGCACAGTGTGTCTCAGAAAGTTTTGCTGTGTCGACCTCAGCAGGGCAGAGAAATCTACTTTTGATAAGGAACTAATAAACTGCCTTGAGAACACGAACTAAGGACTCCAGAGTGTTTCTTTGGCTCAGACAGCTGATGAGAAAAGGACTTTTTTGTACACTGCTGGAGAACCCGCGACAGGGAAGTCTCTGGCACTTCCAGGCCCTCCCCACCCTCCCAGGGAACAATTCCTGCCCAATATCCCATCCATCCCTGCCCTCTGGCACTGGGATCCATTCCCTGTGTCCTGTCCCTCCATCCCTTGTCCCCAGTCCCTCTCCAGCTCTCCTGGAGCCCCTGGCAGGGTCTCTGAGCTCCCTCTGGAGCTTCTGTTCTCCAGGTGAGCGCCCCCAGCTCTGCCAGCCTGGCTCCAGAGCAGAGGAGCTCAGCTTTTGCAGCATCTTCCTGAAGATTAATGATCATAAAAATCATTCATACCTCACTCCTTTTCCAATTAATGTGAGACGCACCTGGAATTACTAAAGACATTCTGAAATAATACCTGATGCTGAAAGGATACCTGAGAACCTGAGCTCAAGTGAATTTTGACTTTTCTTTGGAATTTGGCAAAATTTCTATGCCTGGCATAAAATAAAAAGAAATCTAGTCCATCCTATGGGAATAACTCTTTTTCTTTATTGTTTATACATAAACAGGCACAAGACTCTGAACAAAGGCTGAGCATGATACATTTTGTTTCAAGAGATCTTGAATGCCTACAGCTATACTTGACTCCAGCACAAATTCTGTGTGTTCACTCCTTATGAAAATTAGGCTCCTTGTTCTTTTCCTAGAGCAATGACAATCTGGGTCTCCAAGGTAAAACCACACTGTACTGTAAGCTGGGAGTGTAACAATATGCTTGGGTTTTTGTAAAAAAAAAATGCAAGTCAGAAAAATTTAAAAGGAAGATTTGAATTTTTAAAAACTGCTTTTGATTTAAAATTTTCTTCAAGATTTTAATATTTTACACTTTTTTTCTTCTCCAGTCAGTATTCCTACAGGGACTTCTCTCAGCCTTTTCTATCCTAATAGAAATGGAGTAAAAATTGTTTAATTGGAGAAGCATTCAGCTGCCTTATGTAGGAAATAGGAAATGGACAGTTCTTTGCTTTTTCAGGTATTTATTAATCTGTTCCACAGACATTTTTCTCGACTTCCCTGTGAAGCAAAAGCACTTCCATTTGTTTGTCTCTCCTTTAGAGGGGAAGAAATTACTTCCCCCAAAGACGTTATAGGTGCATTCACAATTACATTTCTGCAGGGAGAAGTCTCTCTCTGCACATGTAGGAAAAGCACATCTGTTCACAAGGAAATATTGATTTGAAAGCAACATTCACCCTCTGAGTGTTGTTACCTCTGCAATTCCCACCAGGAATCCTGTGCTGGAAGCTGCTGGATGGCAGCAGTGCCTGTCTGGCATGATCATTCTCTGAAGGTCGTGTTTGTATCCCATTTTAAATAGGGCAGGGTGAGAGGGTCAAACCAATGATGTTTCAGCTATCTCCTGGTTTATCGGTGAGGCTGATCTCTGTGTTCCAGCTCCTTATCTCCTCCAAGAATTCCTGTCTTCAGTATCGACTGGGCTCTGCTGTCTGTGTGCATGAAGTACAAATCCCTCTCATTAACTCATAATTGCATGCTTTGGGCTCTTACATTTGTTCTAAACATGAGCAGATGCTGTAGGAGAGGATTTGGTGTTTCTTTCAGTCATTCAAGCTGCATAAACTGGACAATTCCATGAGTGGAAGAAAACAGTCTGGAACTTCGCTAAGAGCACAAAGTTGGGGAAGAACGGAATGACCCACTGCCCATGTGTGATGTCTTATGGATGAAGTACAATTATTCTTAAAATACTAGAAATCAATAATTTAACGAAACCCATCACACTGATTGCAATTAGTAATTACTCTTGCTATAATAGAGTAATTAGTGGCCTTTGCTTGAACTTTGATGATGTTCTCAATATATGACTCGGTCTCTACTACTTTCCCATGGTAAATGTAATGGCTTTTTAACAGTAATCTGTAAACTAAATGAATTGAACATTTCAGTGGAGATCTGGTAGAATGAATGGAAATTCAGAATATTCTGATTGGTTTGTTAATTGCTTGATAGCCACATTAAACTGAGTGGAAAAGTGGATGGTGTTCAAAAGAATAAGCTGAAAGTACTCTTCCAACTCCAAGATAGCATGTCAATTTAGGTTTTACAGGCTTTCTCATTTAAATAATTATCTGTGCTAAATTTTACTGTCTGACATTTTATAAAATCAAAGTAATGAGATTAATATAGAGAACATATTTGAAAACATCTTTGTTGGAGCTGGCTGGAAATTTCAACAACTGTTTTTGATCACAAATAGCAATTTCATCTAATCCAAAATATTTCCAGACAGTCTGAGTCGATTTTTTAGCAGAGTGAAGTTACAATAATACCATCATAATTTCTTTCTTGTAATGGTTATTAAGATAAACCAAGAAACTCTTCAGATGACTTCTTAATTCCAGCTCAGACTTTTCCTACTGATTTGAATTTTGAAATGGCTGGATTAGCTATGGAACACAGGTTTCATTTTATGACAAAGTCTAACAACAATTAATCAAAATGGTTCAATATTTCATTTTGCTCTTTGGTGAAATAAACAGTTTGACTCAAATTGAAAACTTTGAATTCTGCTTCTGATCTCAGTGATTTTTTTCCTGATGTTCCTCCTTACAGCAGAACAGCCCAGATTTCATGTTCAAGCCCACTCAGCTTTGCGAGGTTTGGGTTTGGACTGTGGTTGCAACCTCTTTAAATATTTCTGTGTTGCTGTTGACAGCTGGATGATCCCAAACCTGTGTGAAAGCTTTGGCACTCTCCTGCCACGAATGGATCCAGACTGGGCGGGCACACGAGGAGATTTTGCTGTTCTTATTTTACAAGAAATGCAAGATGCCCTTGCTGGCAGTGAGCAGCTCATCAGTGTCCAGCACCATTAAAATGATTTATTTTCTGCTTTGATGGTCGTGCCTGCCTTACAGCATGAGATGGGTGAGAAAAGGTGATGCTCCCTGCAGGAGCCATCCCATTTCTTTCTCCCTGTGCCTGCCCTGTGGACTTGCAGCCTCCAGGATGGGACTGGGAGCTCTTAAACTTTTGTACCTCAGCATGAGAGCCGAGTTGCTCCTTGACAGCTGAAGCCTTGCACAAATAAAACAGATAATAGAAGCTGACAAACTTTCTCTTAGAAACTGAATTTCCTAATAGCTTTTAGTTTCTTTAATTGCGTGTCATGGTTACAAGGAGAGCTTTAGTATAAATATTAATGTTATGAATGAAACATGAGTCTCTTTTATTTCAGTAGTGTTTGCAAGCTCACTTAGAGTTTCCTTCTAGTAGAATGATTGATGGAATGTCTTGTTTAGAACTGGACTGACAACAGGAATTGTAGTTCAGAAGAAACAGAATAGATTTTAAAAGCATTTAGCTCTTGTTATGTTGCTAGAAACAGTTGAGCACATTTTAAATGTCTTTAAAATCCTCTCTAGTAACAGCTGACATGCAGTGTTACTTGTAGACATCAGGGCAGCTTCCTATATTGAAAATTTTTCCTTTAGCATTCCCTCATCCTGCTTCAGAATCCACTGTCCTTTCCATAAAAATGTGCTATTTATTGCAAATATTTTTTATGGATGATTGAAACAATTTCTTGGTAAGAAGTCTGTAGCTACCTCTGTCCTATGCAAGAACAAGGAAGAGATGATGCTTTAGAAGATTGAAAAAAATGTCACTTGTGCCATAAGTACCTCTTATAATCTCTGCACTGGAGCAAGAACAGTCTGAGATTGAAGTAAATAAGTAACATCAATACTTTGAAAAGAAGACAAATTTATAGCAGTTTTTTTCCCCAGTGGCTCAAGATTAGAGCTGCAATTCCCAAAGCTCTCTGCTGAGAACACTTAGGGGACGTTCCTGAGTCTGTTTGGCTCTACAGAAGAGTTTCTCAATGGCCAGCATTAAAAGCCCTGGCTGTGAGTGGCTGTCTTTAAATGTCCCACCGTAATCCTGGGGACAATTTATCTTCTGAATCTTATTTCGTACAGAGTGGCCTTATCCAGCAGAAGGAGATCCCAGGAGATCCTGTGGTGGATCCTCCTCTTACAGGGTTTGGTGGAGATATTCTGGATGAACAGCCAGCTCCTACATCCTCTCCCCCACTGATAAGATCTTTTTAGATGATATTTTCTTTTCTATGGAGAATATTTTTCTCAGGCAGAAATTTTATTCCAACAGCACGTTGCTCTCAAAATCTGAATCTTACATGATCCATTCATTCGTACTTGACCAGGGATTATAAAAGCTTTATGCACATGTTTTTCCACTGGAAATAAGAAGTATGACAATAGGATAATTATATTTTTAAAATTCCTGCATATGTTTTAAGCCATCCATAAGTTTACTTCAAGTTTAAATACTGATGTGCACATTTTTGTCTGTGTGTGAATGTCCCTGAACACTTGTTGGTTTGGTGTTTTTTAACAGATTTCTCTTCTATGCTAATGCAAAGCTTTGAAAAATCAGTATTGCAGGAATTATTATTCCTGGCTTTAATGTACTTGGGAAGCAAACGTAGTATCCCTAATCAGTGATAGCAGCCAGCCTTAAATAGGGTGAGAGATATTCTATTTCACATTCCCTATTTTTAAAGTGAAAATTAAACTAAGGAACAGCCAGTCAATAGACTACATAAACTTTATGGGCAACGTCATGGGACTTTTAACTTGTCAAACCATTTCATACACCATATGTGGTCTAATTCAACAGTTTCAGTGAGAGTATGGAATCATGTCTGATACTTTTTACCAAACATGGTGGATCTCCTTTAATGTTTTCATTATCACATTCTGTAGCATTTATATAGTAATTATTTTATGTACATTTGTAAGTCTAAAGCCCCAACAAGAATCCTTCCAGATAAAAAATCAGAAGTGTAAAAATGACCCTTGGGGCTGTGTTCCTTTTGAGAAGGTATCTGCACCTCTCCCTTCTATCCACATTTTCCATACAACTTCCAGGCTTTCATTTAAAAATAACTTTCTCCTCCTTTCCTGCCAGGAAGTTATCAGCTCTGCTTGTGTAAATCTGTGCTGACACATGTTAATTCAACCTTGCTGAGAACTGTCTACTTTTAAATTGCAGTGGCAGCAAATCCATAAACTCTAGAATTTACTGAGGGTCACTTCAGAATTAAGATGCATGAGCACAGCTGAGGCAAACCCTGATCCTGCACATGGCCACACTCGGGCTGCAGCTCTGGAGCAGGGACGGGATTCTTGTGAGGACAGAGCCTGAGCTTTACCCCTCCTAAAATATCAGCATATTTATTGAAAAGAGTAAAGGTCTGCTGCTGATTGGAGCTTAATTCAGCTGTCATGTTGGATATGAGCCACGCTGAAAGGTTTGGGGTCAGTTTTGGAAGTGTGGGATAAGTTATTTATCTTATCACAACCTTGTGCCAGTGTTGTGTCTCTGGTCTTGTAAGAAGCGGTTCTGGTCATCTGTAAGGTCAAAAAAGCCCTTGTGAGGAGTGGAAATGTCCATGATGAGCACAAAAATGAGTCAGTGATCACACAGATGAATAAATCTCGCCAGCTGACCTCCTGCCTGCCCAGGGGTGCAAAGAAAACAGATTTTAATAGCTGGTTAATGAAGCTTTTAACCTAAGCACAACAAAGCTCTGGTTTATTTGCTGTGTTTCCTGGGTGGGGTTGGTTGTACACAGAGAATTAAAAGGAAGTTCTTCCTCCCTCAGACTGAGAAAAAGATGTACAGATGCCTTGAGTGGTGTAAAGATACAGAAAGAAGGATAAAGAAAGGAGGGAATGGGACAGCCCTGCTCAGGCTAACACAGTCACTTCTTCTGGAGGTGATTTTTGTCTATGGCTGGTGTACAGAAAGTCTTAGGAATGTCTTAGGAAAATCCTGTGTCCAGGAAGATGTACAGGGGGTGGACATGTGCATGTATCAGTTTACAGGAAGGGTTATGCACTGTGCTCTTAAAGAAAAAAAAAAAAAGTTTTATTTCTTGCACATTGTGTGCTAAGATAATCTTCCTCGCAGTATTTCCTTGTGTAACAGTTTCCTTTATCAAGCAGAAATATAATAGAATTCTTTTCCTCTTTCATCCCTTGGCCTCAGAAGAGCTTTTTTTATCTCTTTTAAGAGTCTGTCACAGATTTTCACCAACAATGCTGAAACATAGGCTAAATGTTTAGAGCAAGTAACACTTGAATTTGTCCTTCAGCCTTTCTGGGGAAAAAATAAGTGTTCACCTTATGCCCTCATTTGCTATCCTCAGAGGAAAAAAGAGGATTTTTTCCTCAGTGGTAATGGTCCAGTGAGGGGAATGTCATTTAGCAGCAAAGGATGTCAACATCACAGAGCATTTGCTAATTTTATCAAGATTAATATAATCCTTGGCACTTGGTCCTAAATCATTGGTGACAGCTCATGGCAAAATGGGAAATATCACGGGGACCAATGACACTTGCTCCAGCTTTCCCTCCAGCAATAGCACTTCTGATATATTTATCTTAATTAGCAGCAGCAGGAGGAAAAGGAAGAAATAGAGACAGAGAGAAACTCAATTGAGTTTGAGCGAGATCATAATTAAGAAAGCAGTCGCTGTACAATTCCAAATGTGGATTTCTGACAACGAGAAAGAAAGGCAGTTCACTTACATGAAAGGCACAAATGTAATGAAGTTTAATGAAATTGTCATCATTATTCTTTTTCTAAGCATCAACTCTAAATGCCATCCCTGTGTAACTCATTCAGAAAAGCTCATGTTCTTTATAGTAAATTCTTCCTATCCATGGAAAAAAATAACAAAAGTAAGTAGCATCATGACTGAGAGATGAAAGAGGAATCATTCAAGTTGTTTAAGTTGGAAATGCCTTTAAAAAATTAAAATTAGATAGGTGGAATTAAATACAGAATTTCTTTTTCTAGCTTGTTTGATTGTTACTTTTTCCTGGGTGGTTGCATTGTCTTTAGCTCCAGTAAATTCCAGAGCTGTGTGCTGAGTAACTCAGCAACACCAGCCTGGGCACCCCTAGGTTTCTGCTTCTGGAAATGAAAGACTCAAATATTATTTTTTATTAGTAATATGCCCTTTATAATCTATTAATTTATCACTAATGTTTATAAACAGATATAAAATTTATAAACATCTGTAATTTTAAATCATTTAAGTTAAAACCAGGAAATCTGCTGCTTCTGAGTATTTTATTTTTCTCTTCAAGGATTCTATGTGAATTTTGCTCATAAATTAGTGTTCTCTAATGGCTGATGTTTTGTGGGTTTTTGTAAACGCTGTTAAGCTAATGGAACAGCACAAAAGCTGTTGGAAATAGTGAAAAAGGCACTGGAGAGACTGGGGCTGAATGAACATTTATAGAGGAGGAAATTCTGTCCTAAATTACTGGCAAAAAGTGTGGTTTGGACCTTTATAGAGACAAGAGTGGAAAAACTGCAGTAGTTCAAGACACAGGATAAAATTATTGGAAAAAGCAGCTGCCAAAGGACTCCACAATAGTAATGGCCTTAAAACATCTTTCATCTGTATTTTTTAATTGCTTATTCTGACAAATGCCAACACAAAATCAGTCCAGCTTCTTTTTAGGGACTCTTATTAGACTAAGGAAACTTTGTGCACAAAAAGCACGTTTGTGTGGGCTGGAGGGGGAGCTCCCCTGTATCTCATGATAATTCTGTGGCCAAAATATGAAAACCTGCAGTCTGCAGGAAAAGTGGAGTCAGCTGAGTGTGCAGCAGTGCTGCTCCTTCCAATATCTCTGCTCCCTGCCTAACTGGATATTAAACTCATCCTTTTCCCTCCTGTCAGCTGCATCAGGTGCAGCTCCCGTTCACTGACAGGTGTCTAATAAGCTCAGATCTGCTCACTGCTGTCTTTTTGGAGGTTCTGTGCTTTTACTGAAGGCCATTTGGTCCAGCAGATAGATTTCCCCTTCTGTCACATTCTTGAGACACAAAATGCTCTGTCCAGCTTTACCTTGGAAGGCAGATATTCATTATTGCAATTTACCTGACAAAAAAAAAACCTGCTGGCTGCAGAACCCATCTCAAATTTAAATATGTAGCAATAATCGTTGTGAAAACCAAACTTTGCTTTGGGAAAAAAAAACCCCAAAGCAAACAACAAACCAGAGAGTATTTGAGATTTAAGTGTTTAACAGTATTAGTTAACTATTACTGATTAGTGAACTATGGTTATTTAAAAGCCCCCAATAACATCATCCACAAAAATGGAGGAAAGCTTACAGAAATATTTGGTTGCTCTGTACCGACAGCTGGTTTTCAGAACCTTCAGTTTGTGTGAGCAAAGGAGAAACTCCAGACTCAAACTATTCCAAATGCTGCTTGAATTGAGCAGAATATTTTAGGTATTAGATTCAAGATCTCAGTTTGTAACACCCTGACTGGTGGGTTCACTTGGTGGGTGTGAGCAGACAAACATTGTGAACAAGCAGCTCAATCTCCCTTCGAGTGATATCAGACTGAATTTGGTTACCTTGCTAAAAAAGTGTCTGTGGGTAATCCCAACAAGCTGTGTTGTGACATTCCCAATCCCTTCTGAGGAAATACATTCCTGGGTGAGCCTGATGTTCCTGCAGTGCCCGAGGCACCCGAGCTGCTCTGGACAGCCCTCACCCATTGGAAGTGAGCGTGAATTCGGGGTTGGATGCCACCAACATGAGTTCAAAATCTGGGTTTCAGCCATTTCTGGAGCTCCGATGCCTTTCAGCCAAGCTGTTCCATGAGCTGATGACTTAAATGTCACAATTCCAACCAGCAAAATACATGTTCCAGTGATGAGAAGATCCTGAGCACAGCCGTGTCTTCGTTAATGCTGGGGGAGTTTTGATGCCTTGGCTAAACTCTGCGGGTGGCAGCGTGTGGAGAGGAAATGTGGGGCCCTGCTGCTTTTCTTGGGTGCATTTTCCACAATTATTGGCAAATCCTGGAGGTGTCCCTGGGCAGGGCTGCCTGCAGGAAGGGTGGTTTTGGTCCATCCCTGGTGTGTTGGACCCACTGTGCAGGCTGGGAGAGTCATTCTGTACCTGCCCATCCATAAAGCAGAGGTGTCCGTGCCCTGCACCTTTGGAATGCATTAGAATGAGATAATTAGATAATTATCCCACCTCAGCGTGTAATTGGGGTTAAAAAGACTCAACACATGTAAAAGGAAAGGGTAGATGCTTTTGTGCATCCTTCCTGAAGTATTTTTAATTTTCCAATCTGGCACTTTTTTGGCATTTCCTCTGAGACATCTTTCCTTTCTCGTTAGATTCCAGATAAATGTTCTCCATCCCCTGAGCCAAGTGACTTTGTTACATCTCAGTTTGAGATTCACACACAAAAAAAGTTCTGCCATCTAGCAATTAGTCCGATGAAAAAATGGAAACCTTCAAGCTTGTGACAGGACTTAAATTTTCAGGGGCTTTATCTCAATCTTAGACTCAAATAAGCTCACATAACCTAATAGCTATGATTAAAATATATTTTTCACTAGAATGTGCTCCTGTTAATCACCATAATTTTCCTTCTGTCCTGTTTCTCACTTCGGGCTCTTTTTTCTCTCTTTGTGTGAGATCTGAACACCTGTTCAGTCCTTCGTCAGAAAAATTATTTATTTCCCGTAAGACGGTAATAAGGTCTTTATCTGAGTTGTGCAAATATCTAGAAGAAGACATCTATATCTGTGTGTGTGTGTGTTTCCAGTGATAAAACAGTTGCCTCCTTTTTGGACATTTCATGCTTTGGTTTCCTGTATTTGGTGCAATTAGTGACACAATTTAATTTGCCTGCAAGAGGATACTTGCAAAAACACACACTAATCCAGAAGTAGCTACAGGACCTGATGAGTGAAAAATAACTGATGTGACACAAAAATGTTTAAAAAGAGCCTTGAAGTTGGGCAATTTGCTGATTAAATTCAAATTATTTGAAAAATATTTGTGATTTTTGAGACCAGCAGGAAAGCAGCAAAACTGCTCTTATGTATTAAAAACTATACATTCAGGATATCACAAGTAATGTTTTTTCAGGTCAGGGAAGGACTGGTCAAAGATGTGCTCTCCAAAAAAGAGAAGTGCTGGGAAGTTGCTGCAGTAAAATTGATTTAATGGCTTACATCAGATTTTGGTGCAGCTGATATGATCACCCTAAATCATTCCTTATTATGATATATTTTATTTTATATAGCTGAATTCCCTATGTGTCAGGTACATTTCTTGAGTGACCATTTAAGATGGTCAGAGCCTGCTGCCCTGTGTGCTCCCAGCCCAGTCTGGGTCTGGCTCATCCACCTTTACCTTCTCAAACACCAAATCTGACACAACAGGTTTGATTTGAACCATTCCCTTCTGTTACTGCATTAACAATTTACTTTGTATTATTTCATTCTCTAACAGTTTTTTCATTTCCGAAACTACTGTGGTTTTGTTTAAATCTCTTTATTCTGGTTTTGTTTTAATGGGTAGTGTGATACTTGGTTTCAATTTCTTGGTGGAATTTCAGAGTTTCTAGCTATAAGATTACAGCAGTGTTTCAATAATAACAAAAAAAATGATGCCATATTTCAGTATTATTTACTGTGACATCTAATGAGAAACTTGAGTGCTTTCGAACTCGCTGAGACCCTAATTTAGGAAAACACTGGAAGCAGTGTAGGATTATATGACAGTTCTTCACAGTTACGGGTCCACTAATCCTGGCCCCACTTAAAATATTTGGGTTTCTGTTTTCCTTCAAGACAAGAACTTTGAGGACTTCTGTGGAGCATTTCTGGCTCTGAACTGGAGCTGCTGTGGAAGAGGAGCTGTTTTATGTCCCGAAAATATTTTGAATTAGAGACTTGCTATGGAAGCAGTTAAACTCTGTCAATAGGAGCTCTCAGAATCGTGGAATGGTTTGGGTTTGGAGGGACCTTAAATCCATCCAGTTCCACCCCCTGCCATGGACAGGGACACCTTTCCCTATCCCAGGGTGCTCCAGCCTGGCCTTGGACACTTCCAGGGATGAGAAGTCCACAACTTCTGTAGCTGATCTGTTCCAGAGCCCCTCCATCCTTACAGTAAAGTTTCTTATTGTACATTATCTAAATGTAATCTCTTGCACCTAAAGCCCTTCCCCTCATCCTATCACTGCTAACCCGTGCAAAAACTTCTTGCAAAAGGAGATGTGGACAGCAATGCATCCCACGAGGTCGCAAATAAACACTGACAAGTTCTTTTTAATGATGTTTGGGTCTGCTGGTGGTTCCACATTTGGGGTTTCTCCGTGCAGTGTGGGGAACTCAGTGTGCACCTGTGTACAGAGACATTGCTCCTGACTGCAGCTGGTGCCTCTGCCGTGTGCAATTCTGCCTGTGCTGCTTGGTTATTCTGAAGTTCCCCAGCCAAAAAAATATTACAACCTGATTTGAAGAAGAGAAGGAGGAGGAGAAATGAGTCTGGATTTTGTAAAGTAAACGTGGGCTGTGTGGCAGCCCTGGGTGCTGCTGTCTCTGGAGGAGCCTCAGGGCTCAGGGGCAGAGCCAAGCTGCCCTGGATCCTGTGCTGCTCCTCTGCACAGGGTTGGATTTTTCCTCTGGCATGGAAAGGGGCCACAATAGCTGCTACAAACGTGTTTTTAATTCATCTTCTGGTAGCTTCATGCCTCGCAGGTGCTCTGTGGGGAGCCTCCCATGCTGTCTGCTCTGAGAAGTGGAAGGTTTTGTGCATATTTTAGGTTAATTCCGAAATCTCAGATGCCACCTCCTCAGCCTGTTTCTGTAATTACTTATATGGAGCCAAATTGGGCAGCCATGATGGAAATGGGAAAAAAAAAGTAGGAGTTAATAAATTAAATTAAATATTTCCCACACTCCCTCCCCATCACCCCCTGCCTTCCCAAAATGTGGGCCTGATCCTTGCCTATGGAAACCAACACAAAAATCACAGCTCTGTGTGGTTTTAGGCTCATTCCAGGAGTCATGATTTCAACCTGTGTGCGATAGGAGTGTGTTTTCCAGTGTACTCTTATTAACTGTGGTCTTCCCATCATCCTTAACTTATTTATCTGTAGCTCTGATGTACTGACCCTCTCACAGTCAGGTTATTGGACTTGTGTGATGTTTTTTATTTGTTAGACACGCTTTCCTGGGCTTTGATATTCAAAGAGTCACTCTCAGCTCTCTGCAATGCGCACTCCTACACTCCTTGTCCCCTCCCAGTTCATTTATCCTTTCATGGGGGCTGAACTCTTGGATCTCTTGTGGTTTGGGGCAAATTTCCCATGAGCTCTGTGACTCCTCCCAGTCTTCCCAGGGTGTTTATTGCTTTGGTGTCTGGTGGCAGCTGAAAAGCAGACACAGGATTTTCCAAGTGAACTGAGTGGGCAATATCTGCCTCAGTCCCCTCTGCTTCCTTCCATTTCAGGATGGTTTGTTTTCATTCGCCCATAATCCAGTCCTCATTTGGAGAACCAAACCAGGTGGAGCTTTTATGTTGATGGGCTGGGTAGTACAGAGCAAATATCTTAATTTTGGCCTGGTTTGAAGTCATTAAAGTTACAGAAACTTGTTCTCATTTATGCAAAAAAATTCCTTCATCACACTGCATTTCTTCCTGAGAAGATGACTGAGCAGATATCATTCTATTATTGGCATTGCTCTGTAAGGGCAAATGTTTGTATTGCCTTATCTCACCTAAACTCAGGAGTTTATGGTTTTGTTTTATTACATATCTCACAAACTTATTTATAGTTTCCTCCAGCTCTGTCTTCCTTCATTTGAAGCACTTCTCTGCAGGGAGTGAAAAAAATACTTCTAAGGCTGTAATGTTCATCTTTCTCTGACACGCTTGGTTGTGATATATTAATTGTTTTTAAATAACATTCATTAGAACTGCGCTCATTTCTTCAAGATTTTAGAATCAATGTCAGAGAAAATGAAAGCCTTTGTTTCACATTCTCTTTCTGATTATCTCCCCCCTAATTGACTTTTGCTCCTTTCCAGTCACGTTTTAATTTCCTCATGTGGATATATGAGGCTGTCTGTTTCTATTTTTCTTTCCTTTTGCCTAGCTTTGCATTTCTGGCCTAATATTGTCTCACTCTGATTTTAATTTCCATCACATACTGAGGGCTGTGCATAATGAAGACCCTAAGGATTACATATGGAAAAGTCCCAGTCAAGGTGGGCTTTCCTTTTTTGGGAAATTCTCAGTATTTCCCCAAACACCAGCTGGGACAGAGACAGCTCAAGGTTATTTTCCAGTTTTCATATTTCACAGCACCATGTACACTGCTGGAGTCTGGGGACAGACAGCCTCTCATTTTTGAGCAATCTTTATGACAGACCATTTTTAATTTGATGTCATTGTTGAATTATATATATATAATTCTAGATGTTTTTACCCGTTTCAGCTATAATACCCAGAGAAGTTCAGCTCCCTGCTGAGGACGAGCCCTTGTATGAAAGTGTTTAATTAACTGTGACAATACCAACACATAGTTTAGTTATATTAGAACTTTATCAGCTCTGCACTGACAAGAATTTGATCACCCAGTGCCGCTTAACACTCCCAAATTTTATCCTTCTTTTGGCTGTGTGAATAGCCTGATAGACATTGTGAATTACTGCATCTTTTCATGACCAAACCAAAAAAATCCAAACAAAAGCCCCAGAACAACTTCATAGATGCATCTGATAAGCTCAACAATTTTATTTATCTCAGTTATCAGTATGTTTTGATGATGGTATGGGAGGGAAAACATTATTTGAGGGTGGAGCTGGCAGAGACCTGACCTGGGCACTCTGATCCCTTGGCCATGGGAGAGAGGAAATGCTCTCATTCCTCCTGGGATGCTCTACTGCATCTCCTGTTACGGTTTTTTCCTGACTGCTGATCAAGAGGAATGTTTAAAACAATCCCTGCCCCACCTGAAAATGTGATAGGCAGGAAGATATTTGTAAGAATGCAGAGAATTTACCATATAACAGTAAAAGCACAAGTGAAGCAAGAGAAAAGGCTGTGTTGGAGAATGACTTAAGTTCCTCTTGCTGGTAAATATTGGCTTCATAAAGTACAGTGCAGGGTGCAGCATCTCCCTGCAAGGTTTTCTTTTAATACTTTCCTCAACATGAGAAGGAGCCTTTGTGTTCCACAATCCATCAAGTATATGTTTGCCAGAAGACTTTATTAACTTATTAAATCAGCAAGATGAAGTAGCCACTTTGTTCTATTTAATTTAAAACAATAAAACTAAATAATAAAATTGTGGCTTCATAATGTAGTCTTGTGTTAGATAAGAAAGTCTTTTATTCAATATTAGAATTTCTTCCAGTGGTATTTTAGTTTTGTTTCCATCCATAAGTTTAAGCAGTGACACTAAAGGAGGTTTGTATGTTTGACAGACTGTGCCACATAATTGTGAAACACTTTTGCTGATGCAAGTAATGAGGATATGAATTTAAATCCACACAGGTTTAGAAATTGAGATTTATTTTTAAAAGAAAGGATAAAAACACCAAAAAACCCCAACCAAAACTGCATGTATCCTACGTGGAGGTGAGTAGGATAACCCAGCTTCCCAATGATCATTTCTGTATTTGGCTGATGTTGCCCATGTTGAGGAAATGTAAATTTATGGACAGAAATTCACAAATTTAATATAATACAGAATAGTCCATTGAGCATGTCCCCATAAAGTGGTGTTGAAAACAGAATTTTAAGAATGGCATGTCAGTAGCGTGATGGATTTTGAAACTGAGGATTTAGAAATCTGTCTTCTAACTAAGGAGGTCTATTCATTTTCAGGTTACTTCAGTTGCCCATTTCTTGCACCTGCCCAAAAGTTCTCCTTTCTTGTCCTGGTGTTCAGCCCAGCTCCTGTTGGGGTAACCTGGGTCTGGGGGCCTCTGCCAGGCCAGGAAAAGGCTCAGCTCTTCAGGTGCAGCTCTGAGCTTGGATTCTTGGATGGTAAATACGGAGGAATATTGTCAAATATTTAACTTCAAGGTCTGAGTGTGTTCGTAATTCTTAATTCTGCAACAGGTTTAGAATAGCAATTTTTTGAACTGGCAGAGCCTTTTAAAGTCACCATCAGTAACAAAGTCAGTTTTGAAGGTGATTTCAATGTTTTCTGTCCATTTGTGAAACAGTTGTTATATTATTTTCAATCTTCTTCGTTATTTTCATCATTACATTTTGCATTTGATATAATTGTCTTAAAAACACTGATTTATTTCCTAGGGCTTGTTGTTGTTGTTGTTGTTTGGGGTTTATTTTTTTTTTTTGTAATAAGCATTTTACTGAAAAATAGAATAGATAGAGAAGCAGCATAGCCACAGTTCAGATTACATCTCCATTTCCCATAATCATCTGCAAAAGATTTAACAATTCTTTGAGACCATAATACCATTTTTGAGTTTAAAGCAATTATCTGTTCTCAATAATCACAGTGGTCTGCACCAAAGCCCAAAAGATTCCAGATCAATTTTTAGTCAGAACCTGTTGATTTTTTGAAGGTACACTTCCAACTTTTGTATCTGTGCTTAAATTTTACTTAATCCACTTGGTTTTCTGCCTGTGCGTGCAGAGGAGGCTTAAGCGGGTACAAACATTCCCAAGTTCAAAATCCCCTGTAAGGACATAAAAACACTGTGCATTGTAGCTCTGGTTTTCCCAATAAATTTATTTTTGATTGGTTTTTTGATACTGCCTTTGGTGCAGTAGTTTTTAATAAAGGCTGCAGGAGGCAAGACTCCCTGTGTGCTATAAAACCTGCACACGAGCCTTCTGCAGAGTTTAAGGGAATGTGAGATCCTGTGAGATACTGTTGCTCTGAAATAGCTGCTTGACATTCTTGCATTATTTTTCTTTACACGGGAGCATGGAGGGCTCGGAGTCAGGGCTGCTGGCAAAAGCTGTGGGAGAGATTTCTTACCAGTGCAGGGCTTATCAAAATATGAAACACAGAATGCTGAAAAGGTCACCATGGCAAACAGCTGGGTTGTATTTCATGAATATATTAAGCATTTCATTTCTAACGTCTCATTCCAAAGACAAAGATTTTAATGAAACTGGAAAATGGCAGGAAGCTGCTTTCTTAATCTGGCTGCCTTTTGAACTGGCAGTTTCAAAGTCAGGTTGCCATTATGCATTGAGAGCTCTCAGGGCACACAAAGTCTTGTTAGAGCTGGCCACAACTTTGCTGAAGTACCCAGAGATTTGATTAATTTATTGCTATTTTATACAAGCAGAATAATTAACACCTGCTGCTTACAGGAGTTCTCACTTCCTTCTTATCTATACTGTTCAAAATGAAATATTACCTCAGGAGCCACAGCCCAAAGAGGGAATTCGTGTGGGTCTGGCCTTCTGTGGGACGATCACAGAAAAGCGTGATGGAAACCTGGCTGCTCTTTACAGCTTCAGAACTCAGGGGGGTTTGTTTCATTTTCAGTGGTGTGCAATTCACTTTCTGAGTTTTATGAGTATGTTTAGGAATAACATGGGCTAGATGATTGAAATTAAATGCCTTGAAGGTCATATTTTTTTTTAATTTGTGCTAAGATTTTGCTTTATACAAATGTTATCTATCAAATTTTTTATGAGGGTCTCACAGTGCCCTGTAGGCAGCCCCAGGACAGCAGGACTGTGGTGGTCACTGATGGTCAGGGACAGGTCTTTAGAAAATGAACATTAATCATGACAAACACCGTGGGACCAGGGAATACCTCAAGCACATGAATTATAGCTCAAAATATGGAGTGGGGATGGAGCTTTTTCTTAATCTGCTTTCAAGGCTGGATCCTGTGCTGGGAGAAGGACAGATGGACACACACATAGATGGAGGAGCTGGATACCTGCCCTGCCCTCTGCTCCTTGCTGTGCCCCAAATCACGTTAGAATTGCTTAGATAAGATAGATGTGGGAAAGGACTTCTGGTGTGAAGTACAGCACCAGCACTTTGGCTTGTCTTCATCTCTTCACCCCTGTGAAATTTGAGAATGAGATGCCACACCTAAATTAAGAAAAAAACCAAACAAACAAAAAAAAAACAAATATGAGAAAGTATGTGTAGGTTTATAGCTTTATTTGTGGCCTTAGGTTATAGACTTGTGAGTGGAAAGAAGTGTCAGAAGGATGAATTTCAGGTCTCTGCTAGACCATTTAAAATACAAATCTGCAGTACAGTTTCTTCGTAAGTTTCAGCTGCTGTGGAAGGGGGATACAACATTTGTCAGCATCTGTCAGATGTTTAATTGGATAATTTCCAGGTGAATAGGATTTATTTTGAGCAGTGATTTGACATCTTCTACTGCATGAACCACCGAAAACCACTCCCCCTTGTTTAATTATGTAAGAGACTTGATTTCGTGTTGAATAGTTCTGATCAGGAGTTCAGTTTGTGGTGGCTGTAGATTATTCACGCATCAGCCTTTCTCTTTTGATGGAGAGAAAATTGTGCCACCGTCGTAAATCTTACAGCAAATATTTCACATTCCCAGTCTTTCTGGGACAAATGACAGGAACAAATATTTTTCTTGCAAGCCAGCGAGCAGCCGTGCTGCTGGGGCAGAGGAGGCAGTGACACGAACTCTGTGCCATTTCTCGTGTCCCAGACTCCAGGGATCCAGGCTCTGCCTGCTGGGTGAAGCATCCAGCCATGGATCTGCCTGTTTGGAAAGAGTGAGGGAGCATTTCCAAGGCAGCTGAGCATTTCAGCACAGTTGGTGTGCTGCAATTACAGGTAAACAACAGCATATGGTTTATTTAGAGTATCCCAAAGATTTCAGGAGTTGGGGACCAGGATTCCTGTTCTGAGTTTCCTTCAGGAGAAGCTGTTTTTCCACTGCCTCAGGGAGAGCCCAGGGGTGTGGCCGGGGTAAAGTTGGCTTCTCTGAAACCCTCCCAAGGTGTCCCAGCGTGTTCTGTGTACTCAGAATGCTTCATCCTTTAAAAATAAATAAACCCCAAAGAGGCCCTGTTGCTGTTCATAATGTGCACAGAAAATTTCCCTTCCATTTTTTGCCTGGCTGTGGCTCTTTTGGGGACTGTAATGGTGTGAGGGCAGCATTGTTCGGTTTTATTTGTCTGTTGTAAACTCTGGCATAGTTATTTCTGCACTGACATTTGGAGCAGAGAGAAAGCAGGTTTGATAATGTAGGTGGGATTATACTCTAAATAATGAGGACAGGCTGGTGTTCTGAAATTTGTCTTTTTGTGAGATTTGATGACCAAAACAGTCCAAGGAAGCCTGATAAGGCTTTCATTACTGGAGGGCTGATCCCTTGGTTAAGGACTAAGAGAATCCCTTCAGTGTGGAGTGGATTTAGATTTTTATTAATTCTTCAAAATGTATATTTTCACAGCTTTCCTGCACAATTATAAGTTTTTTTTCCTGAAATTTATGATTTTTGAGTGTTTTACTGAGGTGTAAATAGTACTCCTGCTTTCAAGTTTTCCATTTCAAATCATGCTTCCTTTCTCCCTGTCCTTCCCCCACATCTTTCTGGTTGCCCCAATCTTCACCAAAGACCAGACTTGAAAATGTGGCCAAAGCCCAGCTGTAAATTAAAAACTGGAGAGCTGGAAGGAGAAAGCCACAACAACCCAATAAAAACCAAACAAATATTCCCAACCCAACCAACCAACCAACCAAAAAAAACCTCACAACAACTACAAACTATCAAAAATAAAAAGAAAACAAACAAACTCAGCTCCCAGGTTTCTGGAGATGCTTTTGTGAAAATTTTCTGATTTTTGACATAATTTACTCAATGTGGCTGAAAATGCTACTTTGATAAAATCCTTCTTTTGCTTTGTTTTTAAGTTGTTCACTTATTTCAATGCTTTTCCTTCAAGCGAATGGCCTTGTGCTGAATTATTGCTCATTTTCTCTCTAAGCTGAGGTTTGCTGTGCTGCTCTGCTTTACCATCCCCTGGCTCTGATCAGTTCCCTCGACATTTCCAGGGATAAAGTTGATGTGGTGAGAAATAAGTGTTTGTTTTTCCTGCTCAGATTTGTATATTGAGATAAGCACTTGGTGCCTTTTCCTCATGCAACATTTGTCTGTAGACTGATAAAGCTGTGAAGTTTATCCTTCTATTAAAATTTTCTGGTCTAGATAAGGGATTAATTTTTAAATTAGTGTTAATTTAAGATCCAAATTTGTATTTTCTCACTATCTATCTTATCCACATTAATAATTTTACTATGTTTATTACTGGAATTCAGTAATTCAAAGTGTGGAAGAGATAGACACAAGGGAGAAAAGATAAATTTATACTGCAATTAGTAACTATTACTTTATAAGTGAATGTTTGTAGGAATTTGGACTGAACAAATATATATGGGAAATAAGAAAAAGTCAGTTTGAAAGAATATTTTCAATGCTTTTGGTAGAAGAATTTTGTCAAATTTCTTTAAAGTTTCAGGTGACATTTTAAAAAAAATCCATTTTAATTAAATACAGAAAACCAGCTCATTAATTAAATACAGAAAAGCAAAAACTGATATGAATTGCATTAAATAGATTTGCTTCTTATATAGACATAACTATGCATCTTAAATAAAGTTACCTATTCTTTTTCGTTATGTCAACACCAAATTCTGTAACTCCCTTTAAATTTTAATAGATGTTTTTTTGGCAAGTAAGTGAATATCTGCACTGTGAAATATTAGAACAGATGCACTACTGCCTTGATCCTGCCTGCTGCTTTGTGTGGGTTGAGTTAATATTGTCCCTGTTCAGTGATTTTGATGTTCACTTAATATATTAATTTGTAGGTTTGAGGTAGAAGATTGTTCATCTTTCATGCTATCCTGCAGGCTGTTGTTTACTTCCTTTGGTGTTAAGGAGTAACCATGCAAGTATAATGAGTGCATTGATTAATCATTTCAGTGTAAATTATTTATATTCCATATTGAGTGGCTTGAAAAAGAGCTGAGAACAAGTTTTTTTTTGTTTCAATTCCTCTTGCCAGAGCTTGACCTGTCCATCCCACAAATGCACCACACACATCCTTTCTCCAGCCCAGTTTCTAAGCGGGGAAGTCATAAAAGAAGCAGGGAAAGCCTCCAGATACACATTTACATATTAAGGAAATTTTTGCATATTAAGGAAACATTGTAATGTTTCTGAAGCAGAAGATCTTAGGATAATGTGAGGGAAAAATAGCAAGTTTCTCCTCTCTCTTTTCTCCCCTTTTTCTCTCTGTTTTGGAAGAAACACACACCTAGAGAGTGTCCCCTTGGGATATTTGCAGCTTCCAGGGGATCTGAAGTTTCAATAAAAGTGTTTCCCGGACTGGATGAGGATTTGGGTGCTCAGCAGCGCAGCCCAGAGCCACTTAGGCAGCACTTCCACCTGCAGAGGGACTCTCCAAGCCCCTGCAGCTCCTCCTCCAGAGCTGATGGTAACGAGCACTTGGTGCCGTGCAGGGGAAATCAAGACAAGATGTGCACTCCAGCTGGGGAAGCTGAGGCACAGGAGGGAAAAGTGGCTGTTAAAAGAGCTGGGAGTGAGGTCCAGATCTCTGAACTCCTCACCCTGGGCTCTTCTGGGATTCTGCCAGGCAAATCGATTCTAAATTGCTGCTACATCCACAAAGCCTTCCCAAATCTCTTACATCAGCACTCAGCATGAGGGATATCAGAAGTGGGATGTTGTATCAGCCTGTTTGTCTGGGACTCCTGAGCCCAGAGGCAGGGCAGCTGACACAACAGAAAACCCTGTTTCACCCAACTATTGCTCTACAATAGCAAACAACAGGTTTTATTTCAGAAATCTTTACAGCCAAAAGGACAAAATTTATCTGTAGCCTGACAGCCAATATGCATTATCCTCAGGTTCCCTGCTAAACTATTAAAATTAATCAGGTGCCAAACTTTCAATTTGCCAGCTCTAATAAACAAGAAATCCAGGCTCCTAGCACTGGTAACATCAAAAAATAGAGCAGTACAATAAAGTAGATGATGAAATTATCCAAAAGACAGTAAAATCAAATTAAACTGCACGTATACCAAACCATTTATTTTTGATTTGAATTTTTCATACAGAAGCATCACAGCCTATTATCTGCCACACAGTAAAGTGCAAATGCCAGCAGCTGGGGGTGAGGCTCTGCTGTGCCCCCCTTTGACAGTTCCATCAGCGTTGGTGGTGCTGTGGGAAGCAGCATCTCTGGGTAAATTAGGAGGAAGTTTGGCTCAAAGAACTTGCTTTTCTTGTTAGTTAGAGAAGACAAACTGAGGCTGTTTTGTCTAGGATTAGACTGTGACATGACACAAGGTCTGAGCCTTAGGAAAATGCAAGGGAAATTAAGCAGGAAGCAATAAGAAATGCATCCAGGGCATTGGTTAAAATAATCAGAGTTTAGGCATAGGTGGTCACGAGCTTTTCAGCTCAAACAGGCAAGGGAAGAGAATAGGGAAACTGAAACTGCAGCAGCTGGGAACTGATAGAATTAAATAATTTGCAGTATGAGCTGTACATAACTTAGTAGCAGCGAACTCATCAGCTACTGAAGCCTTCATTAGTTTAGCACAAGTGAATGGGAGAGAATGGAGCAGGGAGCATGGAGCTACTGAGAGACCTGGAGGTTGTGCTTATTTTAAATTCCTGAGAATTTATGGAAGTCACTGGAGAAATACAACCAAGTCTCCAGAGCAAGAGGAAGAATAGGCTGCAGTTTCTAAAGGGAATAGCCGGCAGTTTCTAGAGGAGCATGGGCAGCTGAAAAGCAATTCTGGTGCTATTTGGACACAGAGCTTCCTCAGGCTTTTCTGAAATTTCCTCAGGGAAACTGCCTTAGGTTTATGGGATCCCTGAATTTAACCAAACAGCCTGAGGAGGAGATGCTTCAAAGTAGCAACTGCTGGTGTGCACAGACAAACTGCAGCTGTCTGTGAAGGCAGCATCCCAGAGGTTGGGCCAGGGCTCTGCTGCTCGCTGCTCTCACAGGGCAGATCAGGAAGGGGGTTTTATCTCTGTGTCTGAGCCCAGCACAATCCTTTTTTTCCAAAGGTAGTAGACTGAGCAGTAGTGCATTTGTTTCTGGCACAGATATGAGGAAACTCATCTGTGTGTGTGTGCAGCAGCCAGGACAGGATGTAGGCAGCCCTGTCACCGTCTCCAGATCAAAACAGGAGCTCTGCGACAGCACCGTGAGATTTGTTCTCTAAATTGGGATTAGGCTCAACAGCTGTAAAGTCTTTGTGTTTGGCACTTGGGGAATATCCACGTGCTGCAGATGAGGGCTCTCACCTGGCAAATTAATTTTCACTTTTAAGCTGATCCACCCTGCAAACAGCCTGGCCCTGGCTGAGGCACAGATCCCATCACGGCGAGCAGTGGTTGCTGTGGGCTGCTGCTTGTGCAGCCTGGTTTGGAATTTCTGCAGAAGCTGCCTCACTGTGTGTTTAATGACTGATGTGTTGGTAGGATACATTTTTTCTGTTTCTCTCAGTACATTGATATTTGTGCTATTTTGCTCCTCTCCCAACCTGTGTTGAGGGGGGTGGTGATTACTCACCTAGTCACCTCTTGTTCTGCATGTGCCCCAGGGCTGTGCTCTTCTCAGAAATCTGTGCAATCCTCCCATGGAAGCAGCAAATGTTTACCCAGCAGTGCAGGGCCTTCTCCAGAACAATCTGAGAATTTTAGTAAAATAGAAATATGCCCTATTTTTTGCATGCTACTGGTAACCAGGACATGCAGTAATGTAGTTGAATAAGAATTACCTCTGATTTTTGGGAAGTCTTCCTATTCCCCCTCCCCTTTCTTTTTTCTTTTTCTAAGTAAATAGAAGTCTAAAGGTACAGTCTAATATTAGGATTAGCAGCTCAGTGTAGTGCTCTGCACCTCAGCAGGCAAATAATCAAGGTCTTCTCCCTTCCTGTGGCTGCATGCTAACTAAGGCAAATAACTGAGCTCATAAATTAAACAGAGCTGGCCCTGCCAGAACTCCTTTACCTGGGCCCATTATTGCCTGCACTTTTGAATTCTAAGCACGATGGAAATTTACGTGTTCACAGGGTTTGTATCAGGGGCTGATGTTGATATTCTGTCACATTCCGAAATCCTTCTTGCTTGTTTCACACATGGTGATGAGGGAACCTTTGGGTTTCATGTGAGGCCACCTGTAGCCCCTGCCCACCATCCCAAACAGGATCATTTCACAACTCAGTTTTCTTCTGATGTGTCCTGAATCTGCTACATGGAAAGAGGAGAAAAATGGGAGATAAATGCATAAGGATAAGATAAGGATGCAAAAGGAAATGATAAGGATGAGCCTTATAGAGTTTTCATGGTCTACTCAATAGCTCACGGAAGTTTAGTGTTGGAGTTTTTTTGTTTGTTTGTTTCCTAAATACAGACCAGCTGGTTTGTGTTAGTTGCAAAAGAGACTCTGATAAATGGTGTGAAGATTGAGTGAGTCATAAAGTGAAAAATTACGGGATTAGAATATTTTAGTTTGGTTTTGTTTTGGACATTAAACAAATGCAATGCCTCAGATTAAAAGGGGCTGACTGTTGTTTTCAAACTGGACATGGTAGAAAAGACTGCACTCCATCTTGCACAGGCTCCTGAGCACATCAGCAGTTCAGGCTGGCCCTCAGCTCGTGTGAGTGGTGGGGAGGGACTTTGTGCTTGTGCAGGAAAACCCACTGCTTGTTTTGTACCCGAGCCTCGGGACAAAAAGGCTCAGAAACTCACCTTGTGGGGCAGACAGAGGCAGAAGTACACCTTAAAAAATTTATGAGCCCTGGAGAGCATTCTCCTGACAGGTGATGAAACAGAATCCAGAGAGTTGTGAGTGGCTTCAGGAAGAGGGAAGTGTTTGAGTTTCCCCTTGAACTGGAATAGTGAGATTTTAGCTGACACTGGAAAGATTTTATCCACAAACATCAAAGTGATTTCCAGATAAAAAGGGAGGTGATTGGGATTTTTGACTAAACATCTTTCAATGTTTTCAATGCTGCAATGAAAGAAAAAAGTGTAGAAATATGATGTACATGGGTTTTAGTATTAAGTTGTCCAGGCATTACAGTTTCAGACATCAGTTTAATCAGATGAGTCAGAAAGAATATGCAGGACTGAAATCAAATAATTAATGATTTCTCAGAAGGATATGTAGGCAGATTGGAACCTGAAAGGTTTTCTGGAAAGACCTTTTTTCATATGTGACCACTTTATTTTCTGGTCCAGGAGGAGCCATAACCATCCAAAGCAGCTCTTTCCCAGATCAAACCCTGTGAGCTTGGTCCCCAGTGTAAGGGAATGGTCATTTGGTTGGCTGCCAGCTGGCAAGTCCTGAGTGAAGAAGTCCCTGTCTCCTGTGACAGTTCTGCAGCTGGAGCCCTGGGCAGTGCAGACATTTTCCTGTAGGAAAAGCACACGATATCTGGGACCTGAATCCCTACAGCCACACGTTCAGCCTTGAGCAATGGCCTCGGCAGATCTCAGATCTCAAATCTCTCCAAGTCTGCGTGAGAGCCTGGGAGAGGCCAGTGGTGGGGAAGGAAGGCAGGCAGAGGGTTCAGCTCTGAATGAGGGTGTCACATCAGGTGCCACTCTGCAGTGCAGTCCTGCCCTGTGTGACAGTGGCACAGCTGCTCAGGGTCAGGGTTGTTTGTGTTTGGATTTTGAGTTGTGACTTGGGAGGAATTAATTTGATTGCTGGTTTTGCCATGGCTTCATGGGTGAGTGCTGCTCAAGCACTCTGGGCCTGGGAGGGGTCGATTCAGATTTGTGCTGCTCAGCTGCAAGAGCTCTGTTATCTTGAAGCACAAGTTTTCTACTCATTTCTCTCCTTTCTATGCCAATCACAATGACCAACCCAGAACTGTTAAAGCTGCCAACCACAAATGAGGCCCTAAAAGACTGTGAGCAACACAAAGGGAGAGTAAAACTCTCTGTTCCCCATGGTATTAATTGTTTTAAGGGCTTGTCTGAAGCAGAAAGCTATTCTGGTGTCAGATAAGGTGTGAATAAACCCACATAAACCAGTACAACTTCTTGGGGCTCCTCTGATGCCAGATTAAAAGCAACTTCTCTTTGGTTGTATTTTTTTAGTTTGTTTTCAACAACTATACTTTTATGTAGGGTTTCTAGCAAAGAAACATTTTAGATTATTCTCTTCACCTCCTAAATTTCAGTGTCTTGTGCAGCTGCTTTCTATTTATATATAACTATATGGGTATATTTATATGCTCTGCATCCTTCCAGAGCTGGCTGTGAGCAAAATGATTCCATAAAACTGAGTCTGTAAAGAACCTGGGATCCTGAGAGTGCTAGGTGTTCTGTAAACGTGTGGCCAGTTGCCACAGCGGGGTTTTGTGATGTGTGGGACCAACAAGGTGAATCTCTGCCTCGTGCTGGCAGGTGCAGGTGGAATGTAGGGAATGACAGGATGGAAGTGGTACAGAAATACCTGAGAGGGAAGGATGGGTCCTCCAGGGATGCAGAATCAGCCTCATTATATTTCTCCAGTTAAAGATCTGGACCAGAAGGTATTCTCATGCCATGATTGATGCAGAAACTATTTGCTGAACCTGTCCTACAAATCTTCATCTTTATGATCAGTGGTTGGAGCTCCATCTATATTTTAATGATATGATTAAAAACATGAACTTAATGAATAGGGAGAGATTACTTTCTTACTTTGTTAGTATAAAGACGTTATGTCTGACCTAGTTCTGCAAATATTGGGAAGGAAATAGGTAAGGAGGAGGAAAATGTGGCAGCTGATTTTTAATATACTGTGATCTGCTTATTCTTTGCAGTGATTATTTTCTCATCCTTTACATATTCAGCTGCATCTGTTCCTAAACACAATTCACAAACTAACTTAATTGTTTCTAAGCCTATAACTATAAGGGGTGTATTTTAAAAAGCACATTACATTAAATAACATTTTAATTAACTCAGGAATGCTTTCCCTTATTAATTGTGATTTATTTTCCCCTTCTTACCTAGCTCTTAAGAGAATAAGCTCATGGGTTCCCTATGGAATTCTGTTACTATAGTGAAGTTGTTCACTGAAATGTGAACAGACAAAGCCTTGAGGGTATCAGAAAGTTTCCTGCCAAAAATTTAGTATTTCCAAGAATTAATGGGAAAACTATTCCAATGATCTGCTAACTGCTGTTTGCTGTGGTTTTAATCTCTCAACAACTTGATTCAGATTTTCAAGAGTCTGTAAAGTTGTGTTCAAGATACTGCTGAGATGCTTGTTTACTTTCACAGAGTAAATATATTGAAATAATCCATAAGCACAATTAGGGAGGTTTATTCCTCTCCCTGTGGTGCAGCTAAAGGACATAATCCTGAGGGAAGGGGAGTTTTCAGTTCCCACTGACTTGTGGTGCTTCCAGGTAGCAAAGGCACAGGGACATTAAGACAGTGAAAAAGAGAATGATTCAGGGGGTGGGAATATAAATAATTTTCTCACATCCCACCAAGCAGTGAACTCAAGTTATTTAATAAAGCACCAGGGAAGACTCGGGTTTATGGCTGTCACATGGGAGGCGCAGAGCAGAAGAAAATAGTGACATCTGTGTGGTTCCACAGGGCAAATTCTCAGAGCTTCATTAGTGGGCACTAATGAGCAGAAGACTCATTGTCCTGACTGATCCGTGCCTCTGGATCCTGCATGTCAGGAGTTTATGATGGACCCGTTCTTCCTCCGCCTGCAGTCAATGGCACTGCAAGCATCAATTATTTGTTACATTCCTCATCTATAAAATATCTCCGTACTTCAAACAATTAAGGGCTTATGAAATATCCCAGCCTTAGAGACTCAATTCTGTTTATTTGCAAAGTAGGTTGAGTTCAACTGAGACCGCTTCTGGCCCTCCATTCTCCATGCTATTTTTTATGGACCCTCTCTATAGGTAAGAAGTTTCCTCATCAGCAATTTCCTTTCATTTATGGCACCCCAGAAATGCTCAGCCAGACATCTCCCACCCTCTGAGCACTGCTGTTCTACCTGAGCCAAAAACAAGAGCAGGTTTAAATGACTCTGAATTTCATCCATGACTAAATGTGTTCTACTTATCAGCAGGAAAAGTTCCTTACTTCTGTTCATATTCCTGTTTCTGTCATGCCCAATCTGCACCAGAAGTTGAATTTTAAAGGTGCAGGTTTGCAGAGCACTGAAGAGCCCTCAGATGTTAATGAGTTTCAGTCATGGCCAGCCAAGGGCACTTTGGAAGCAACAACCTCTGGGTGAAATGTTCAATATCCTCTCACCAAACCTCAGAGGCTTCCAGTCACGTTGATGGATTTCTTTTTGTGTTGCTTAGATATTAACTCTGCATACTAGGGAAGAAAAACTTAAGGCATAGTCTGAGAGGGAAGAAAAGTGGTTTTAAAAAGCAGGGAAATATTAATAATTTTTATTGGTATTTCTAAATAATAATGGTGCTTTTATAGATCTGTAAAAGAGGCCATCTGCAAAACATTAAAAATCATAGATGTTTTAAATTGAGATTATATCCTTGGAGAAATCAACAGGAATTTATTTCTATGTGTTTAACTTGTTCTGTTTCATATGAGGCTATTGGTTCAAACAAAATTTGAAGCTAGATGCAGTACGCCTCAGACTAAAAAATCATTCATCCTCTGCTAATTTGCCCTATGACATAGAGCACAATATATGAAAATTTTTAATGAGATTAAAATTGTACTTAGGAAAAAAATCATCTGGGGCTTTATGATCTGCAAAAAGTGCAGTTGGAGCTGTGACATTTACTTGGAAGCAAGGAAATATAACTCATTTACGGGACAGGATTTGGTAAGCATCAATTTATACCTATAATCTGTACAGAAAATCATCTTCATTAAATCTCTAGCTGATCACAGGATGTTTGGGAGGGATTTTTTCTACATAATGCAATTGCATCTCCAAGAGTGGAGCAGTTTTGAGGGTTAATATCAGGCATTTCCAGCTCCAACATGTGCCAGCACTTACTCACAGGAGAGAGCCCGATCCAAAGAAATGCTTTTCTCCCCCCAAAATGCAGAGAGCACCATGTCTCAAATGGAGCTGCTGCTCCTCTTTATTTTTATGAGCACTCTGAGGCATTACATGAACAATATGAATAAATAAGCCCCCTTCTGCCACAATTCTCCAAATGCACCGAGTAAATGGCCATATCTCTTTCTGGAAGTTGAGCCTAAAAGGAATAAGATCCTGCTACCACTCAGGTAATGGAGTTCTTTTTTCACTGTCAGTGGAGCGGGGCTGGTGCTCCTGGCATGCTGACAGGCCATAATAAAGGTCATCACACTTGCTGCCTCCAAACTCCCAGCACCCTGAACACGACTTTCAAGTGCACAGAATGGAGCCTAAGAATTCTGGCTTGAGAGCAGTGTGTCTGCTAATTGTAATTTCTGATAAACACCAGGTGAAAACCAGTCCTGGCACTGCTGAGGGGGGAGGAGGAGCAGGGGGAAGCTGTGTGCAATTTCCTCATTTCTGCTAATAAAATTAATCCTTGTGCTGTGTGTGTTTTATCTGTGGACGTCTGATAATAAAGATGCAAGTGCCACAGAAATAATTTTAGGCAGAGGGAAATGAGTTGATTAATTCAGGTCCTTTGATAGAAACAGGAACTTGTTCTCCAGCTTGTGAACTCCTGTGTACCCCTGAGAAATAGCCTGGGATTTCATTGCTTCCTGTGCTAATTTCTGCAGTCAAACTGAAACATTTTGTGACAATATAAACTTAGTTTAAAAGCTTTTATGTAGAGATTTTGTTCAGTATAGAAAGGAAAACTGTCTTTCATTTTATTTTTATATATTTATATTCACATATATTTGCATATCTATATAAATTTCCATTTTTCAGGCTTCTTTTTAGTGAGCTGTATTTTGTTCTGAGTTTAAGGCAATAAATAATTCATTATAAGTATGTTAATCCTGTGAGATGTATTTAAGGCATGATCAGGGTGACAGTGGGGGTAACAGGTCGTGCAATTAAATTATATTTAACAAAAGTCCTTTGGATTCACGGGCTTTGTGGACAACAGTGACTGGAAAATCACATGAGTTTATTCCTACACAATCCAGGATGGGTATAAAAGCTATTCCATTGCTGATTTAATCATATGTAGCTTGTTTGGTACTTTTCAAAGTTTGCAGTCAACGTTCTCTCCGATTCCAATTGTTTGTCACTGAATGTCATTTATTGCAGAAATACTGATTTATTTCTCAGGATGTTGATGGGAGTGGTAACAGAGTTGGGAGTAATGCTGCTGAAACGTTTCCATTTTTCAGCTGGGTCTGTCACAGAGCCAAGGACTGATTCTGGTGTGTGCTCCCTCCTTCACTCCGTCAGGCCCCACATCAGACCCAAGGCCAGAGGGGAATCAGTAAAGTCTGGCTGAATTTGGGGATGGAAAACCAAAGGAATGATAACTAATGAAAGGGGAATAGAATTTCTCCCAAAATGAGAAACAAACTTTGTCCCAGCTCTCTCCGAGAGCCCAGCAGCAAAGGCCAGGTGGGATGGAGCGGAGCAAAGGACAACCTGTGGTTTCAAGCTGCATTTATCCACTGAGCACAGGGGAAAAATTAAATGGGAATTTTGTTCAGGTCATGCAGTCCCTGGGAGAGGTTCTGGGAATCTCTATTCTGAGTTTATTAAAGGCTGTGATGTGCCCACGATGTTTATTTCCAACATGAATAGTTACCTCCCAAACTGCTCTTGAGTGGCTGCAGGATTGAAAGCCCTTGCATCCACACAAAGAACCAGGAGCTTAGTGCCCAGGGAGAGGGAAAATCAGCTTACAGTAATCACCAGAGGCCAGCTGGGAAAATTTGTACGTTTGCTGCTGTCAAAATTGGTGGTAGTGGGGAACCTTTTAAAACCAATCTATTTCCTCTTGCATGCGGTGTAATTCCCAGTGAACACAATTCCTGAAAAAAAACCCCAGTCATTTTCTCTTTTGTAACATTATTATACTCTATATTATGTGGTGTATTTTATTTATTAGAGATTATGTGGCATATTTTATGATGGCTGTATGAAGTCTGCCTACCTGGCTCTTCCTGTGTCTTCAGGCAATTAATCTTTTTGTCCCTGGTTGTGAATTACTTTGTTTCTTGGGGCTCATATTTTGTCAGAGGATATTTTGGCACACCGCTGGGCTGAGTGAGATTATCCCAATTACATTTTACTGAGGTTCATTATGAAAATCAGTGACTAATGGAACTTTGATCAACACCTTAATCCCTACTAATGGGAATACTCTGTGCTAGTGCTGGGTTCCAGCAACCTGTGCTTGTGTCTCTTCTGCCTTTAAGGATGGCCCGTGGGAACTCCCTCAGATTCTGTGCCCCAAAAGTCACCTTTTTATAACCTTATCTATAGGAAGATAAACTTTCCTATCTTCTTCCCTGTCCTCTTATCCTCTATCCTCTCTTTTATAGAGGACTTGTGAAAATAAACCCAATCCGAATCTGTGACAGCAAAGGTGCAAGAGGTGTAATGTACAAAAATGATTTTCCTGGCTAAGTTTGGGTGCTCCTGAGGGTGATCCAGCTCATCTGCCAGGATCCACCATCCTCTAGCTATCAGGACAATTAGCCCTTCCAGAAAGAGACAGATAATTCATCGGAGTCCTAGGGGAGGGAGGATGTTGGAGACTAAATTATTGCATCTCTGTTAGCTTTCCCTAGCTGAGAGTACAATTAAAAAAACGTGATACTATTTTTAGAAAGTTATTGTTAACTGTTCTTTCCAGCAATCACACTTTTCATTTCCATATTGTTGTGACATCTCCTCTCTGGGCATGGCAGTTGCATGAATTAACTTAAGTGCTGTTGTTCAGCTTGATTACAAGGAAGCTGAAATATGGCCCTCATGGGCATTATCTGTCACACTGCTGAAAACAAGGCCATCAGAAAGCTCTAAAGCTCTGCTTGTTGCTGTAAAATCCTCGCAGTGCATCCATCTCTGAGGTACCAAATGTCTGCCCCTCCTGCCACAGGCCTCATCCTGCTGTCCCGTGACATGGGAATTTTGCTCTGTTCCAGCCTCCTGAGATTGGTGCAATCTTTCCTTAAATCCTCTAATCCAGCCTTCTCCAAACTAAGATTTTTTCATTTTTTTTTTTAGTGCTTCATCTGGGGAGAAGGCACAAAGTGTAATTCCTAGACTCTTTATAGGCACATGTTCCTCTCAGTTGTAAAGCATGGCAAATTCATAATCCAACTGCTAGAGTAAAACAATACACCTCCTGTGATCACTAATTCTATTTATTCCTCAAAGTCCTCACATTTGTGCAGCACACAGAGGTGAGAACAGAGATGGAAATACTGTGGTTAATTCTTCAATGCACCGTGTCTTTTGGAAACTTCTGTGCTGTTGTTTTCTTTCTGGCCTCCTTGTGTCATCCTGAACGTGGCCTTCTGTGCATTGTTTATTTAATACCTGTGCTCCTTTCACTTCTACAGCTGAAGTGCCTATTTTAGGCTTCCTCAGAAGTTCTTCTCCAAGTGTTTTGAGCCATGTTATTTTCGTGCCCTACTTTGGAAACGTATGACTCGAGATTTACTGAGGGTCTTCAGGAGTTAAAGCATGAAATTATTCTCTTAGATTCAATGAGAAAATTTGCTGCTATCAGCTGTAGGAGCATGCTTTTGCTTTTCAGCTCATACAGAATGCATGTGCAAGCATCAGCTAGTCTTAGACTTTATCAGAAGAATTGCACTTTCTATATGTTTAGCTTCTTGTTTGATTAGCTCCATCAGATTTATAAAAGATCTTCTTGTTAAAGAGCACACAAGACTAAAACAATGAGTAATTTTTTTTTATATTGTATCTCTGTTTTGAATATACTTTTTTTTTTTTCCCCATAACTGTCCTCTCCTTCCTCAATTAATAAGCCATGATCTCATCCCGTCCCCAATTAGGCACTCCTGGTATCATGGACATTATCTGGTTTTCAGGGTAGGATTGAGATCTGAAATGTGAGTGGCTTTTTATTAAGTGTTGACTGAATTGGTTGACTCAGACTGCCTTGAAGAACACGTCTAAGGTGCTCAGAAAATATGTCAGTGTATGTAATATACATAATGAAAAGAGATTTTTTGTCTCCTAAATGCTAGGATTCCAGGAAATGAATATTTCACTGCGACCTGATTAGAAACCAACTCTTTCATTTATAGAAGTTGCAATTGAAACAAGCTTTGAAATTCTTTATTCATTTCATACTTTGACTTTTCTGTGTGAACTGCTTTCATTTTTGACTGTATGTGGTTAATAATAGCTGGACAGACAGCAGCTGTCCAGTCCTATTCAGGGATTAATGAGTAGTTCACAATCTAATTTTTAGCAAACGCTGCTGCTTTGTTTGTAAATCAGCCACTGAAAAAGGCTGTAGTGAATGAAGTCACTATCTCCTCTCATATCCCTGCTTTCCATCTGGAAAAGAGCAGCAGCGAATTGTTGCTTCTTCTGTCTTCTCTGTGTGTGTGTGTGTGCGCTGCCTGTTGCTCCGAGGCTGCAGCAGGGACATTCAAGATGTCCCTGAGAGCATCACGGTGTGTTTGTCTCCAGGCTGTCCCTGCACGTGGGCTGATGGCTTTGGGATGGGTTTGTTCTCTCTTTCCAGGGGTGCCCTGAGCAGCCCCGGGCTCTGCAGTGAGCTCAGTAACCCAGCCGTGCGTGTGAGGAGGAGCAGGGTTGGAGTTCTGAGCTCAGTAACCCAGCCCTGCCTGTGAGGAGGAGCAGGGTTGGAGTTCTGAGCTCAGTAACCCAGCCCTGCCTGTGAGGAGGAGCAGGGTTGGTTGGAGCTCTGAGCTCAGTGACCCAGCCCTGCCCATATGAGCTGGATGCGCTGCCCTGCCAAGCTCCTGCAGCAGGGCTGGGGATGCTCCTCAGGGGCTGCAGTGGCCCTGGGTGCGCTGTCACCTGTCCCAGATCACACTGCCAGGCTGTGCTGTCACCTGTCCCAGATCACACTGCCAGGCTGTGCTGCTGCAGCTGCTCCCTGGATCTTCACTGTGTTCATTCTCTTTGCCGTGCTCACCAGCCTGGGAACACTTCTGTGCATCCTGTGTCCTTCTCCAGGCAGGAAAACAGCTCTCAGTCCCTCTGCTTCTATCAAAACCCTCTTCATGCTGTGGCAGTGCTGTTGCTGTGAGGTTGGGGTTCATCTCAGCTGGAGCATCTGCAGAGAGAATTAAGCAGGGAGCCCATGGCAGTGTCATTTGAACGGATAACTTGAATATTGGTATTATTCTGAGCTCCTATTAAAATTTGTCATGCATTTAATTCCAATGAGCTATAATTTTAGGGCTGACTGGTCCTTTTACAGGGCTAACTTGATGTCTTGAAAGACCTTTCAGAAACAGCCAAGTTCTCTGTAAATCAGGATCTTCTAAAATGGCTTAAGCTGGACCCCTCTATCATTTCAAACCTATTTTCAGATGACTGTCCTCAGAAACTTGGGATTGTTTCTAATGATGTGCTCCTTTGTGCTTACCTAGGGACTGCTGTAGAGAGATGGTATCAAGCTGAAAAATAAAAAAGACCCCTAACTTAAGGAAAGGTACATTTTTGCAGCCATTAGCTAGTTTCAAAAAGAGTAACAAAAGGTGAAATAAGACACAAAGTGCTTTATAATACATAGCACAGTTTCTTATCCAGTCATGGTTATTTACTTTAGAAAAGATGTCCTTGATGTGCAGAGAAACTAATATATTGAGTTACATATTTCCAGATTGTACCCTGTGCTTTAGTAGTTTTAAAAGTAACAAGTGAGGAAGAAAGAGATTGTGAGTAATGTTGAGCCAAAAAATAATCCAGAGTACAAGGGTAACTTAACATGCCTCGAGACATGCTTTTTGCCAGGAATAGGTAATCAAAATATTGTGCTATGCAAAATGCTTTGTTTTAAAGAGGAAAAGAACAAGAAAAAATCAGTTTAGGGAGAACATTAAACTTGTGCTTGGCATATGAAGGTTTCAAGGCTAGTGATATGCAGAATTTATGTCATTAATATTCTTGCTTTCATGCTACACTCTGTGTCCTGTGACCAAATAATTGGAGTACATTTTACACACCATTATGCAGCAACATAAGAGCAGGGTATACAGTTTTTCTGAAAGCTTGTCTATCCACTCTTTGCATTTTTTATTCCTTTTATGAACTACTCGGGGACATAAAAAATACACCCTATTCCCTTTATAGTTGTCTAAATACTGAAGGTTAAATTGTACAAATGGTCTATGTCTAAACACTTGATATCAAATCTGCACAGCTCAGTGAGGAGGATGCTCTAAAGGATAAATATCTGAGAGTGTTGATACAATTCCAGCCTGTCCTTGTGTGCTGGGCACGGACAGGACCTGCTGTGTCCAACCCCTGGGCTGTTGGCTTCGGGAGGACACCAGGGTTAAAGCAGCAGAGCACAAGTGCTCTGTGACAATTCCAATATACCCTGAGCTGGTGGCATCTTTCAATGAGTAGAAAAATTCTATTTTCTGGAGTAAGAAACTCGTTTCACCAAATGACAGAAAATTGAGTTCCATGGAAGCTTGACTTTCTCATCAATGCACTTTGTTCACAGTTTGCAAAGTTGTTTTTAGAAAACATCTTTCATTACATTGTGGGAGAGAGAATTCGTTGTGAGGAGTGTAGAGTAATAGCAAAATAAAATGCAGCAGATGTCCATTCTATTCAAGAAAGAAAGAAAGAAATTTACTGTTATCTGAGTTACAAAGTGTTCCTGAAACTTTCTCTCTGTGAGAAATAACATGGGGAATATATTCTTTAACAGCTCTTGGTACTGCGTTGGCATTGGTTTTAAATGACAGGTTCTCTTCAGGGTACAAATATGTAATAATTTGATTAGTTAATATGATTTTATTAGTAATTTTATTAGTTACTGATATGTTTTTTTAATATGTAAAATCCTTTTGACATGCTCTCCTAGGAGTTATTTACGTTATGGAAGATAGAAGCTGCTGCAGGGTGGCTTTTTGTCGCAGTTTTTTTAAAAGCAATTGCACATGCAAACATTAAAATAATTGCCTCATTTAGAGTGGGACTGTAGCTAACAATTTTCATTTAGAATGAAATTTCAATGCTGCTAATGAATTTGGGTAAAACATAACTGATTTCAGTTGTTTTACAGATTAATTTCTATGCTCTTGTTAGAACAAGAAACTTTTGCCAGAAGAATCTGATCTTAGAATGATTTATTTTACTCTACCAAGCCATGAGGTGCAGTCCAGCAGCAGATGACAGCTACCTAATGCAATCATTTATATGCATTTTATAGAAAGATGCTTTTTAATTTGACTTTTAATCAGGAGCAAAGCAGAGCCTAGAAATAAACAGCTATTGGAAACATGAAGCAGTGAAGCTCCCAGCTCCAGCAGCAGCTCCCAGAAGGAATCCTTTTGATCTCAATCAGATCTAGGTTAAGGGTGTGGATGTGCAGTCAGAGTTCTTGGAAATCTTGTGCTGCTCAAAATGCAAATCCTGCTGCAAATCCTTAATAAATCAATCAATTTATTTCCTCCTCAGGTAAAATATGTGGTGTCCATGCCCTGCAATTCAGGATTCTGCCTGACATTTGATCTTTGAAGGAGAAGCAAAGTGCCCTGATTGTGAGCAGCACTTTTCTGTGGGAGCTGGGAACTTCAGTGTCTGTTACATTTCAGTGCTGTTGATTCGATTTGTATAAACGAGCCCAGGAACTGGGACTGGAGCAGTATGAGAAAGCACAAAGGCATTTCAGCTACATCAAACAGCAAAGAGATTTCAAACCCTGCCTCATGAGGGGCCCTTGTAGCTCTTGGATTCAGCCTCTGTCTTCTCTGCACAAGTTACAGCAGAGCAGTTGCTGGAACGTGCTACTGCTGCTTGAAAAGAGGAGGAAAAAAGAAAAAAAAATATTACCAATTTTTCATACAGGTATGGGGATAAAGGGAGATGTTGAAGTAGTTTAGAGCTCTAGGTGAAGTTCCAGGGGGAATTATGTTCTTTTTTCCCTCTTTTTAACAATGCAGATGCAAACACATCATTCTGTTTCATAAATGAGTTTAGCATGGCACATAATCCAACCAAAAAACCACAACGCATCTATGATTTATTTAGCTGAGATCAAAGACATACAGCTGCAAAGAACCTAATGAAAATTTGATGATGCAGCAGGCAGGCTACATCTATTATTTAATTTGGAGGTTGTGATCTTATACAAAATTAGCTTCCAGATTTCTCTTGCGCTCTTAGGCTGCAAATATACTTGTACTCCATCATTTTGATATGGAGTCGAATCACCAAGATTTCACAGCGGATCCTTAGATGTCCTATGCTGAATTTGCTGTCAGGAGAGGAGATAATAAATTCCAGCTTTGGATCAGCACAGACACCCTTCTGACCCCCTGGTGCTCAGCACTTGGACAGTTCAGCTTGTTTTACTTTAAGGACCAAGACTGACATAATTTAAAAACGTGACTGATCATTGAGGTGTGTCCAGGGTGGACACAAACTCAGCTCTTGGCCTACTGAAAATATCAATGAAGAAATAAGCTCTAGAAAATTTTGAAAAAAGATGCTAGGTTTTTGAATTATTTTAGTTCTTTGTATCATGAAACAAAAAAAGCACAGAAATAAGTCTAATTAAAGAGCTTTTTTTGTTTCTTGTTTAAAATAAGAGAAATCGTGTCCTTTCTATTATCTTGTTGATAGAAGGCTGGGTAAACAATTACTAAAATAATTTTAATGGAATTTTTTTTTACAAATCAGCCAGCTTATCTTTATAAAAGGAGAATGCTTTAGGTTGATGGTTTTGACTGGAATTTCACCTCAATACAAGTTCTGGACATTGAACATGTTTTTGTGAATAGCTGTGATTTCCACATGTGAGTACAGAGCAACATAAGGAGCACTTGGCTCTATTTTATAGCAGCAATCCCAGCCAGTGTCTCTGCTTTGGGTGTGTGATGCTGGAGTTAAAGATGAGCCAGGGAAGCCCAAAGAGCTGAGTGAAGCACAGGGAACTCTGTGGAAAGTGACTTTCCATCCTCCCAGAGCCTCACCCTCCAAGTCCAGCGTGTGCCAATTGTCTCCTCACTCCCCGTGTTTGTTGCACACCCTCAAAACCATTACAGTTTTCATGTCAACGGTGCAACTCTGCACTTTCAGGGTGTGAGAACAGGAAAATCTTGCCTGTCCTGTTTCAGAATGAGGCTTTCTCTTGTTCTTCTGCAGCCAGGAAAGGGAAAGTATGACTGCAGAGAAAGGGGAGCAGGCTCTGAGCTTTGGGGAGGAGAATGAACGGAGGCTGAGAAATATTGATCCCACCTTCTTTAATGCCTTTAGTCTTTGGTCTGGAAATCTGGTGTAAAATACAAATTCACACTTCAGAATCCACAGGGTTTACTTGAGATTTGGTACCTTTGCTGAGTGCATCAAGGGAGTCTGGAGAAAACGTGTGTCCTTGGCTGTGTTCTGAGGTACTCCTCTGTATCTCATTTCTTTTATGCCCACTGAATATGTTGGCACTTCTCCTTTTTGAAATACCCAGGGGTCTAATTCTGGCTTTCTTCAACTGAATAAAACATCAAAATCAAACCCAGAAGTTAAGTGATAGGTTTTATTTTTTTCTTTTTTAATAAATAAGGTAAAAAGAAAGCTCTTAAGGTTGCTATTTTTATTTCACTACTAATAATTTACCTAGAATTTATCATGAACAGATTAAAGGATTAATTAATTGTATCACTAATAACAAGTTTCAGATTTCAGATTCACCTGCTTTGAATTTGGATATTCTTGGAAGGTCATTGGGTTCTTTGTGTTAAATGTGTCAAACTACAGCAGAAGGCAGAAATATCCCTAGCATGGCACTATAAATGCTGTGGATTTGAGGACAATTTTGCTAATTGGCAGATTGATTATTTCTAACTGAGTCTACTGCTGGTGAAATATCATGCAAATTATTGAAATGAGAGCTTTTAATAATGCAGAGTGGGCGTAAGATGATACATACCTTTGATTATCGCTCTGTCTGTTTGGGTTTTTTTAATATAAACTTTAATCAAAGAAAAAACAAATTTCAGCTAATGAAAGGAAGAAGAATGTGATCCAAATCTCTGGGGAGATATAATGGTTAATTGGGTTTCAAGTATTGTAGCTCCGTTCTCAATAGCGTTCATTTTCTTTGCAGAATTACAGTTGTTTAGTTTCATTAGCCTTAATGTACAGGGTCAGATTTTAAATTACACTGCATTAGGCTGCTGCTCTCTTTTGCTCCATTCCTCCTCTTCCTGCTGCCTGGCCTCTCTCACAGCAGTGGCTCTGCCTCGACTGGGGTCACCTGTCACTGCCACCAGAGAGCTGCCGCTGCCACTCCTCCTCCTAATGATCCTGCCGTCCTCCCGAGCTCCAAAGTGCCTCTGAGAAGGCAGAGCTCTGCCTGCCACTCCCAAAACAATGAACTGAAGCTCCTCTTTGCTTGTTAAAATCAGTGTCTACCGATAAACTGAGTCCTGCAAAAAAAAACATCAAAAAAAAACCCCAAAAAAACACTTGGAAAGAACTTCAGCTGGAAGCACTCATTGTGATGCAGGAAAGAATTCAGCAGCCCATTAGGGTTTATTTTAAATTCCAGATTAACAAAAAAAATTACTATGGGTGATGCTGGGAAAAATTTATATTCTAAGGGAAATCTTTTCCATGTTGGGAAGGAGAAGTTCTTGAGCAGGGCAGGCTGTTAGGCTGTATTTGCACAGGATGAATTCCTTTCTTTCTCAGTGACTGAAATTTCAGTTTGCAAATATTGGTGCTGTTTGTGTCTAGAAAAGCAAATGTTAATGAATTTACTATAAAATCGGAGTTGCTAAATGTAGGTGGCATTGGGTGACAAATATAAGTGCCTATTATGGCTTCTTGTATAATGAGATTTGCTAAAAAGATTGACTTTCCTCTTTTGAAACTCATTGGTATTTGATTTTGATGAGTTCAGGTAGAAAAACACCAAGTACTTCACCAGATTCTGGTATGAGTTTCAAATCTGGTGCATTCATTGGTTAGAATTGTGAATGCCTCCTCCTGGTGGAAATGAGCTCTTTTTGCAGAGGAGAAAGGAGCAATGGATGAGCTTGGCCATCACTTTTGTACGTCTGGATTAATAACAAAACAATGTGATAAGATGCAAACCAGATTTTTCTAGATTTTTCTCTCAATTCTACCCTTAAATTTCCTCCTCCTGGGAAGAAGCAAATCACTGCAGCAATATAACTGAGAGTAAACACAGGCAATGGGGAGAAGCTACAGAAGTGCTGTGGAAGTGCCAATCTCTGGAGACAACATTTAGTTTACCCCGAGTTTTAAAAACGTGTCAGCATTGTTTCTCTTTCAAAGAAACACACAATGCTTCAGTGAACCTGACATCTCTTGGAACTGACCCTATTAATTATTTTTGACTTACTGTGTGCTATACATCCACAGGGATTTGCAAGTACACTATTGTCAAGGGCTTTTATTCCTCCTTTGTGTTTCCTGGTGCTGTTGGAGTGTTTACAGGTAAGGTTAATAGCAGGTGCTGTGTGATAGGTTTGGAGATATAAATGCATCTGTCTTGAGGGGGAAAACATGCAGAGCAGATTAGGAAAATGCACTGGGAAATTTTTATCTGCACAGCTCAAAAATTCTGACATTTTATAGCCTACTAGGCACGATAGCTAATTTTCCTGCAGATCTTAAAAGGGATGATTTCCCAGGACAAGTTCCAGGCCTGGAATACACTCTCCAACAGGGAGGAGCAAATTTTGAACTCGGCTACACAAAAATTACATTGAATTCCTGCACTGTGTGTGCAAGGCTTGCTCTGCATCAACGTGGCATGGCTGAGAGCAGCTTCCCTCCCTGTGCATTTGCTTTTTGGGGAGCGCTGACACTTGAGAAGGTGGGGAAGGAAATGCTTTGTTAGGCTCAGGGTGAAGGGAGAGAGAAGTGGGAACATTTGGTGCAAGTAATGAGAAACTAAGAGAGATGCTGAGGAAATTCATTATTTTCTCGATTATTTTGCAGTCATTCATGGGAGAAAAAATGGGAACTGTAAGAAGAAAGACAAGAGGAAGAAGGTAAAATAATAAAAATATGCCTTTGTGCAATGAAAAGTCATTTCCTCTTCGCCCACACATGCACAGGATTTAAGTACAGAATATATTGTTTTACATAGCAAAAAAATGGAAGGATAGAGAACAAAATACGGGAGTTTGTTGTTTGTGGTTGTTTCTTTGTTAGTTTCGGGGTTTTGGTTTGTTTGGTTTGGTTTTATTTTTGTTTGTTTGGGGGGTTGTTTTTGGTAGGTTTGTTTGTTTGTTTGTTTGTTTTTTCTTTTTAGTGGTTTTTGTTTCTTTGCATTTTTGGTTTTGTGGTTTTCTTAGGATAAATCCATAACTTTCCCATTTTGGTTTTTATCAGAAATCCAGCTGAGCTCAGTGGCTCCACGACAGAGACAGCTGTACCCAAAGCAGAACCAAATCCTGCCTGCATGAGATGATTTGGTATAGAAGGTGACAAAAAATTATTTTTAAGTTCAGCATCTTCTTTTAAATTGGCAGACAAAATTGTTTGCAATTTTTCTTTGCATTTTCCTGTTGGAATATAACATTTCCCTCTTACTTTATATCAAATGTTTAACTATGAAATGTGGTGTTGTGCTTGGGATTTACTTAATACTTTTTTAGGTAAATTTTAAAATTTAAATTAAAAAGTGGGTTTTTTTAAAAATGTTTTTAATGATTCTTCAGCTGCAGGAGTTTGATGAAAAATCAAATCTTTTCAGAGCTTGTGAAACATGCATTTTTCAGCTGAAGGCACAGACTGAGTGCACAGTGTCAGACCCTGATCCTTCAAAGGTTGTGCGTGCGATTTTCCACTTTAGGCACAGCCCAGCTCTCTGCTAATGGAACTCTGGTAGGTTTGACTCTCCTGTCTTCCAGGAGTGCCTCTAATTGCAACAAAACACATGAAACATTCAGCAGCGTGTGCTGCTGGGTAACACAAGGAGATGCTTCTGTTTTCATGCCAGGGTACTGAAGGATGGGAGTCATCCTGAACACCTGAACAGAAACACAGCGAGGACCTGTGGCCTATTCCCTGCACAAAGGGACAAACCAGACCAGCCCAAAACCTCAGCCTAAGGCAGGATTTATCAGCCTTCCTCCCTGAGGATGACTGCTGGGGATGGGCTGGATCTCCTGTAGGCAGGACCCACCGGCCTCTGGAGATTTGCACAGCAGGGCAAACTTGTGGCTGGACATCCCTGCTTCCTTCCACGCCTCTGCCCTCATCATTTCTGCAATTATGAAACAAATTCTCCTCACAGCTGCTGAGTCCAGTGTCTTGAATGCAGGAGACTTAAAATATACCAGCAGTGGACCTTTTTGAAAGGCAGAAAAAGCTGCCGCCTTTCACTGTGTAGTAAATTTCCCACTTGAGCTCAGATAAATAGCACAAAACTAATAATCACCAGAAAATAATCTGATGGCTCAGTTTTTTGAATTCATTGATTTTTGCCTGCTTAATTTAATTTGCCTGCTATTATAATTCAGTAAGGAAAGGCAAACTGAGCCACAGGAAACAGCAGCACTGTAGCGTTGTCCTAAAATCATCAGAGTCTGGATCAGTTCTTTCCTCACTGACAGGGTAATTTTTCTTGCTGACAACAGTTGCAAAATAGTTTAATTTTATTGATTCTTTATTCATCCATTTATATTATTTGTACTCTCTAAATGAATCTCTGGTGAGAGTTTACTTTTTACAAGGCAATACCACGTCACCAGTTTTCCCTGTGATGGATTTATTCCTCCTGACACAGATAAAACAAACTCCACCTGCATGTTAAAAAATAATATGTAGATTTTTCTCAATAGTTTTTCCACTAGCATATTGCTGGGCATGTTTTTGGGATTGGAATGTCAACAAGCCAGATAAAATTTGATGGAAAATGTACAAACACCACCCCTGTCCACTCCCAAGTGCCAGCCAGCGGAACTCTCCTGAAGTCAGGAAGGAATAGATAAAAACTGTTGGCTTTTTGTATGAAGCTGAAAGGACTGGGCTGACTGGTAACTCCTGGTGCTGCAGGAGCTGCTCATTTTTCTGAGCCTGAACTTTCATCTATTTTCCCTCTTTTCCTGACAAAATGGAAGCAGTTTGGGAGCCAATGTCAGTCTGTTTGAGCAGCTCTTCCACAGCAGTTTTAGATCAGTTGAAGAAAAAAATGCTATTTTAACTATAAACTGGTGTTTCTCGGGAATTTTTAGTTAAGTATCTCGTTCTCTGATTTGCATAAATAAGCTAATAGAAGAACTTAATTGTTGGAATCCTAGATTTCAATAGAAACATTTCTAATAAGTTGTGGACAGACAGAGGAACCCCGTGTTGAATCATCCTTCTACGGGAATCCTAACTCTAAGCTATAAATAACCTCATTTCTAGAGGAAAAGGAGAATTCTTTATTACTTTATCTTACAAAATGGGCTTAGAAACAACACTTAATATGAGAGTCAAAAATATCTAAACATACAGGAAATGGAAGAAGAGAATTCATGGGAAGAAAGTATAGAAACATCTCTCTGTGCCGTTGTTGAGTAAATTCTCAATTTTCTTGCTGAATTCAGTAGACTTCAAACTACCCTGTAATTATTTGCCATTTTCATTATGTTTTTAATCAAAAATCTATTTGAGGTTGCTTTTTTGAGATATTTCCTGCCCACAGTTTGTTTTGAATTGGACAAAGAGCAGTGGCTAGAATGTCAAGAAAATATTTTAGTTAAGAACATCTTTAAAAAATATTAAAAGCACCTAGGTACTCAGAACTCATTTCTAGTCACCATTCCTCTTTTTCAGTCCTTATTGTCCCATGAAATTCTGTTTTGTTGTTTTGAAGGCATTGAGGCATAAAATTGGTTTTAAAAGTTGAGTGGAAATTGGGGTTTTTTGTTGTTCTTGTGTTTTGCAGCTTTTTTATTGTAAATTTATAAAGTGAATCCCTTAATCATGGTAATTTACCTTCCTCCATATTACAGCCTGCAAACTCTGGTCAAAATCCTTGATTCCCTTTGTTTTGCTCAATTTTATCACCTCAGAGCACCTGGTGAGATCTTGCAGAAGGAGGTGGCCCTGTGGAAACCATTCTTGGTTTATGAAAGCCAGCACTGAGTGTCAGCTCAGACATGTGGCGCACTGTCCTCACACGCAAACCACAGAAATCTGACAAACCCATCGGTGTAAAGACATTTGGAGGAGAATTCCCTCAGCACTCGGGAAAACCTGAGCATGATTACAACTTCTGGAGGTACCTGAGACTTAAAGGCAGCCTAAAAATGTATTTTCATTACCCCAGAAAAGGAGAATAATTTCAATGAATATGTAAAATGCAAACACCATGACATCTGCAAGCAGGAGCTGTGCGAGTTTCTCAAATTAGTTTAGACTTCACATATTCCACCCCCACCTTCTGTTTAACAAATGTATGCATAGATGACAGAAAAAAAATGAAGTCTACAGGAAAAAAACCCCAAACCATGGGAATGAACTAATTCTCCTGTCAGTCAAGTAGTTATAAAACAAGCCAAGCATATACTGAAGGTGAATGTTAATGACTAAGGAGGCAGACAGATGGTCCGACTTTTCTTTAGGTGGTTCATCATCCTTTATTATTCACAGAAAATTGTCTTTGATAAATGCATTCACTATTAAAAAGATATTCAGGAAACATATAGGTCACCTTGTGATTATGGTCAAGCACAGTACATTTGATAGATTTCTGCCACTTAATGATTTTATTGCAAACACATGGTGGGGAGTTGGTATTTTGGTGTGGGGAGTTTGCGTTTGTTTTGTTTTCTCAGAGTTTACCACCATTAAACTCCACGTTTGCTTCCTGCACTTAAAAGAACGGTGCCATTGCCCAGAACCCTTATTTGTATTGAAGTCTCACGTTCCCTGCGCAGTGATGACATTTCCTCACTAACAAAATTACACAGAGCTCCAGATCCCTGCTGTGGGCACTGCCGCCCTGGGGGAAGGTCAGGGTGCGCTGGGGCGTTCAGGAAACCCCTCAGTGTCCCTGAGGGCTCAGCCAGCCCCAGCCACGTTTTCAAGGAGCAGGAGGAACTGTTTTCTTCAGCATTGGCTAACAATTAGGAAAGCTTTATGCATAACTGGCTGAAGGGAACTGAAAATGAGCTGGCTAGACACCAGCTGCTGCTGCTGATACAGCCGAGGCTTTGCTTTGCTCTGCAGGCAGGAGTGTATTGGTGTCTCAGGAAGAGAAGGCAGCTTGTCCCGGGACATCTTTGCCTTCCAAGCCTCACCGTGGCTGAGCTCTGGCTGCAGGTTTGGTCGGGCAGTCGTTCCATGGCACAATTTTTCCTTACACACATTTTGTTGTGCAGAGGTTGTGATAAATTGCAGTACACTCTGAAGTTTGGGTGGAATTGAAATTTATTAATTATAGCAAGCAAGGAATAAGCAAATCAGCGCTGGGTGACAGGGAATCTAATTCCACCACTGCCACACTAAGAGCCTGTTCCAGTCCGACTTTTATACAGTCCCATTTCCTGCTGACGTGTCTTCTTAGTTGTACTCTGAGTATGTCTCCTACTGTTGCTAGGTGGTTGCATCCTGCGTCCTGATGGTCCTTGGATGAAGGTTGGTAGTCTTCCTCGGGTGTCTTCTTTCCTTATTTGGTGTTGCTGTTCTGATTTCTGGAACTGAAAGCTTATTTGAGCAAGTACTTGTTGAGCAAGAGCATATTTACGTATGAGTTTTATCTTAATCTAAAGACTTTTGTTTTCTGTCCTTGTGGTTTATCTTACAAGGACTTTAACTTTCTGTCATTGTGATTTGTCCTTCTTAGTGAACAAAACATCCTTTAATTTGCCACAAGGTTAACAGTGACACACTTGGTCGGAGTTTCCCTCTCTGCAATCAGACACAAATCCCCTCATTGCTGCAGCTGTGTGGAAACCATCCTTCCAGCAGAGCAGTGCTTCCAGGAGTAAGTTTTGCATGTTTTATGAGTTCTTAAGTATAGGAGCAATGATTGCAAAGGGGAAACCAAGTCAGCTTTTTAACTAACTCCTCTGACTGCTGCCCACTGGATTTGGAAAAATCCCCACAGCCTCTACTCTATTGACCTCAATTTTGCAGTGTTGCAATTCAATATGTCCTCAGCAGTTGTGAGGTATTTACCCAAAATATTCAAATACTGCTGCTGCCTAGTGTGTAACTTGTATTAGGCTTCCCATTAAGGTGTAATATTAAATCAGGCAGCTGTACTTTGAATTCCTCTCTCAATTCACCTGTGTAATCCACCAGTGTCTCCTGGGCGAGGAGACAGCATTTCAGAGCAGTTGAACTCCGGCAAGGTGGACAGGGAGATAGTTCTGGCCAATGTAATTATGCAAATGGGAATTCAGTTTCTCGGGACTATATTACCAGTATTACTTCAAAGACTTGCACAGAATTCTTGCCTATCATCTTCTTTTATGGGTTCTTTTTCTTTGTTGCACGAGTGAAAGTGAAATATTTAAATACATTGTGAAAATTTGGAGAAAATAAATGAGCCCAGATCCATTTGCAAATGCTGTCTGTTCCAGTTGGAGACTGCTTAGCCAGAAGTAAAGAGACAGAAATTTTCTTCTTTTTCCTCTCCTGTCTTGCTACTATGCTCTTGCAAAAATTTCTGTGGAATTCAAATGAAAACAGCATTACATGTATTTTAAATTACATCAAATAATTTAATAGAATGTCTAGGTGATACCATTCTAATATGTATTTTTAAATAAACTATTGTAAAAGGAAATTTTCTCATAAAACCTTTCACGTGGAAAAATTATTTTTTTAGTGCTTTAAAGGATTTTATATAAATCTATAAGGATAACACAGCTCAAATATTTTATGCCTTTCAAAAGTTTCCTTTGTGAAATTAGCCCAGAAATTTAAGAATGGCATTTTGCATTCTCCTTGGAAACTTGGAAATTGTATCCTAATGCACATAAAGTTCAAGGCACATGAGTGATTCTCTCTTTCCATATTAAAATCAGTTTAATTGAGGACATCAGCCCATTGGATTTTGTCGAATGTAATGAAATTAAATAAATTGAGATATTTAGGCTTTTAATTACTTTAATTTAATTTTTTACAAATTATATTAATATATTGATTCTTCCCTTTTTTCCATCTTTTCAGCCAATTGGACATTTTCTTGGGTTCACTAGGAAGAGACTTGACAGCAGCAGTTGAGTACAGGAATATTTGATGTATTGGGGCTGAAGGTACCTCCCTACCCACTGACCCTTTCTCTGCATTAGTATGAGAGAGATGCACAAATGTCTGCTCAAAGTTATCTCTGGGACTGGTTTTTAATTTTTAGCCTTTTATTTAATTAGTGAATAATTTCCTTTTGAAAGTGAATTCTTTGAAGTAATTTCCAGTATCTTGTGGAAGTGGATGTATTTAAAACTTCAGGTCTCATTCCCCAGGAGTGATGGCAACTATAATTTTGAGTGCAGGTCAGAGCTTATAACACTTCCCAATAGTTTTGTGTGTTAAAAAGTCATAAAGCAGCTTCACATTTCCATTTTTATTGTATGAGCAAATCTTTCTACATTGCAGGGCAGCTTTTGGCAATCAACCTGTCTCATGATCTCAGTCAAGAAGTGGCTTTCTGAACATTTTTAAAGGGCAGGACCACAATGTTAACTCAGGGCAACAGCAGTGTTTTGCTGTCATGAAGAATAATGGAATTGTCCCGCCACTGAGACTGAGCTGACTGAAGCCTCTCTCTTGTGTTCTGTTTTGGTAAACTATTTTTGACTAATATAGCTCTGCACTCAACTCAGCCATTAATAGTAAAATTAATTTTCTTTACTTTTTAATGATGTAAAAATAAATCATTAAAAAATGCTTAAGCTCCCTCTTCAGTCAAACAAGAATTATTCACACCTCCAGAGTATGAATAATCTCACCTAGAAAAACACCTATGCCAGTGCTCTCCATTAATTCCACAGAGATACTAGATGAAAAATGGGAACTAGAATGCTCCAGTTAGGTGAAGGGAATCACTCCTAAATGAACAGATCTCTGCTTTGGAAAATGCTACAGATAAGCCAGTAAAGATTAATACCCTGTCGCCTCTCTACAAGGATTGTACTCAGCCCATCTTCAGCTTGATATATTGGCATTTTATTGTGGTTTAGAACCGAACAGGATGAAGAAATGTGATGCAAGTTTCTGGCCTGAGGTATTTAAAAATAATAGAGTGAGCAAGAAAGAACTTATTTAACGTGAACTTGAGATTAGTGAATAAGCCATTGGCTTCTGGCTCCTTTTTCCTCCCTGCCATGGGCTGCCTTTTTATTCCTGCACTCCTTTGTCTCTTTTGTCTACAAAGCATGAGATTTTCAGCACAGTGAATCATCTGGAGTACTTAGGTTCTTCTTGGCTTTTAATCAATCATCCCATTTTTATTTATTAGTCTAGGTTCCATTGACACAGCACAGCATAAGGCCTTCCCCAATGAGCTTGTAATAAAACCAGGAGGAACTGTAGATAATCAGTTCTCGTTCGAGAGGTAGTCACTGTATCCAGGAATTGCACTAAAAAAGTAATTATAGCCCAAACTGTGAAACTCTCAAAGGCTTTTATGAACACCCTATTCTGCATGCACATTTCAATTTACAAGGTTCATTTGAATCAGTGGCTGAAAGAACAATGCGTAACATGGGTGACAGACAACCAATATTTCAGATTTACACATTCAGTTAATTCTTTAAAATCACTGTTCAGTGACACCATCCATTTCTTCGTTGTCTAATTCATTGGTATCATATTTTTGATTGAAAGACAGTTTGACACTCTTGCTTTTGCCCTGCATGGGATTCTCTTCCTGTCTCCTCCTCCCCGTTTCAATTTCACACCAATACACAGTGCAAAGCTGAGTGAGAAAAGCACAAAGCTCAAGCCTCTTGAATACGTGACTGGAAATGCTTTCAGTGTTGGAGATCCAGTAACTGAGGGCAGAAGCTTTGCTGGTGGGCTGCTCTGTAGCACTGAGAGCACAGCCTTTGCCAGATCCATCATAGGCAAAGAAATCCCCACATTGCCTGGAAATGCGTCCTCTTAACCACCATTTGGTTATCGGTGTGTTCAAACAGGATTTAGAAGCCAAAACCTGCCTACCATTTAAAGTAAACTGCATGTACCACTTCAAGTAAACAACATGTTAAATGGCATTGCTGCCAGCCTTTAAATTGGCAAACATCCCCAGCCAGCGCCTGTTAAATATCATTAAGAAATTATGGTCAATGGGAAGTATGCACATTAATACTTTATGATAGCACCTAGGAGTGCCAGACTTCAATCTGAGTGTAATTTGCCCAGGCAGTCTAAGCACAGACCAAGAGAAATACCTGTCTGGAAGGGCTCACAGACTGCAGGGAAGGCAAAAACCCAGACAGGGAGCAGAGTGAGATCCAAAAAATAACTCTGGTCAGCAGAGTGAGTGAAAACCTGAGCACAATCATTTTCTGATCTCTGGGTTTGGTGGCTTTAAGTCTCAAGTTGGGAAATTTTGCTTAATTTGTTGCCAATCAGCCTGCACTTTAGAGGGGGACCTGCTCCAGTTTGAGCTGCCCATTGGGATGCCCCAGAAGTGGCTCCTTCCTCGGAGGCTCCAGCGAGCCCAAAGGTGGGTTAAGGGGAGGAATGGAGAATGGGAAGTGGAGCAGGGACCACCAGGTTCCTGACAGGCAGCAGGGATCAGGAAAGATCCCAGGAGGCTGACTAAGAAAGGAGCTGCTGTTGACTGTAAATTTTGGCAAAGCACGCTCCCAATGGAAGGAATCATCACACTGTAAATATTGGGCTACTTAAGGCTTTTTATTTTTCTTTTAACTTTTAAATTGTTTTTGTCAGAACTATCTCAAGTAGCATTCAGTTGCATTTGCAATGTCTACCTTAAACCCCATTAAAGACAAGAATACAGAATCCAGGATCAAGCAGTGCCTGCAGTCCTGCCCTGACCCAGCTGAGGTGCCGTGGCTGTTCCAGGGACAGGCTGCACTCAGGAGAAAATAATCCACCTTCCAGCAGCTGCCTCCTGTAATAACATCCCACAGCACTTAGGAGTTGAGGGAGAAAAATAATCTGAAATTCAGTAGTAATTACTACAAAGATTTAATACTTGAGCTTAAATTTTGCATGATGCAGAGATTTTCATGTCTTTTTATTTTCCATCACCAATGCATCATGAGATTAATATCGAGTATGAATATTGAGCAAAGGCTTGGTACTCATCTCAGTCAGTCCCAACTGGTCACACTGGTGATGAATACTGTAAATACCACAAGAAGACAATTCATCTTTAATAGGGTATTTCAGAGTGCGTTGACTGAGCAAAATCACTTTCAAGCCAAAGACAGACCAGTGTGGGAGGAATGAAAATAGCAAGAGGGGACAGCAACGTGGTATCAGTTTAAACTGAGGTGGGTTTTTTCCTGTGCCAGGGACTGGCACTGAAATTGGTGTTCTTGTGACAGTTATTTATAAGGGCAGATCAAGAAATTGTCCCTACCCTGCCAAACTTACAAATTTGAATAAAAAAAAGAGCAAGGGCCAGAGACAATGGATCAGAGAGAGGAGAAACTGCAATGCTGGGAGATTTAATTACTTGCCCTTTACTGTCAGGAAAAAATGGAGCATTTCCACTGCAAACTGCAACCAGGTGCTGGGAACCTTGGCTCTCTGAGCTGTAAAATATCCAAACCACATCCACAGGCGCTCCTCAGATAGAAGGAAAGCTCAACACTGGCGTGGTGATTCAGAATTTATTTTAAGAGAAATGGTAAAAGATAAGTTAATTATACTTTTATAGATTAATATTGTGAACCAGTGGACCGTGAGACAATTACTTTTCATGCTTTAAACATTTTCTGGTAATTTTTACACACATTTCACAGCATCTGTTGGCCTCAAGTGTCATCAGGGCATGCTCAATACAGACACTGCACAGTAATTAATGGGTCCCTGCTCTGAAGACTCCAAAGAGAAGATAAAACAGGTCCTAGTTGGCAGGAGGAGAGGCTGAAGAACCACATGGTTGAATTACAGTTGAGGAGTATTAGAGCAGAAATTGTTTTCTTCATGTGTATTAGACTCCTTGTTATAACATGATTCTGCTGCACTTCTGGATGGCTTTAAAAATACTTGTATAATTAATAAAATGATTTATTATAGTTTTGAGCTAAATTATATAGGTTAACATGTGAAAACTAAATTGACTAATGTTTACACACATGTTCTGGTAGTAATAATACAAGCAGTAAATTTACCTCTTATATAGATAAAAAGTAATTATGAATCAATTTTTGTATCACACATCCAGCCATAGTCCTTAAGATCATTAAAGATTTCCCATATTTATTTTACAATAAAGAAGAAGGAGATATTATGGAAAGATTTTCAATGGCCAAGAAAAATAGAGGAATATATTGTAGAGTTTTTCAAGTGTACAGTTCTATTGATTTAAGCAACCTTTAAAAAAAGAACCCTAAGAGCGATGATGCACCAGCCCAAGTAGCAATTGTATATTTACTCTGAATTACTTATGTTTCCTTCTGAAAATTCATAACCCGAGGTAGAACTGAACAATGAAAGCGAAACACCAAGCATGTAAAATCAATTGATGTTCTGGCTAGCTCCCAGAACATCTTTATTTTCTATAGCCACATTCAACCACGTTTTGTATCTATTTATCACTGAACTCATTGGGCAGAACAAAAAGGGGGCGAATGTTAATGCCTCGTGAATATGCACAGAAAGTGTTCTCTTTTGCTTAAATATCAACATTTGTACTAATCTTTTTGTTCTTCTGTGTTCAATAGGAATGGCAGTAGGTGCTGTGGGCTAAGACTCCTCATTAACGTTGTTCCCTTGGGTATTCTTGACAGTTAATTTCAAGACACTCATGAGATGAATGTAGATCCTGTATTTAGTTTCTACACATTAAACATTTCTGAAACTGGGCATGTCCTCAGAAATACCACACAATTTTTCAAAGCAGACCCTCATTTTGGGGGAGAACATCATCTGATGATGAAAATTAATCCTCGGAAAACCTGGCTGATGTTCAGAGGATGAGATAGAAGCTCTGGGTGAATATTCCCACCAAACTGAGGTACCTGCTTGGGCTAAATACAGCCCATCACCATCAAACCAACCCAGCACACACCCATGTTCCACGCCAGCAGCAATAATTTGGTGTGAAAAGTCTCATGAACCTATGGGAAAGCAGTGGATTGTCTTTTGGGATAAAAGACAAAGGAGCAGATGATCAGACAACATCAAATAATATCACAAATTATAACAACTCCATTGCCACAGGTCTGTGTTTGCTGACTGTTACTGGCTTTGTCATCATCTCGTGCAACCACACACGTGTGGCTGTTCCTGTAAATATTTTATGGCACATCTGAGATTTAGGGGTTTTTTTTGTCCTGAGTATTTTGGTCCATTCCAGTAGAACATTTACAAAGTTTGTTACTGTCCCCTCCATGCACAGACAACTTGTAGGAATTCTGTGGAATCTGACAGGTCCCAGAGCCCTGTGCATTCTGTCAGTGGAAAAGTGTCACGCCTTGGTACAAGGGGTTTGCAAAACCCCTTCAGCAATGAGGAAACTGTCAGAGGGGACAAGCGGCCTGCAAATCCAGTTCTGGATGTGATGTTAGACAGAAAGCAACTCATTCTTACCTGAATTTTTCCTTCAGTTCTTCAAGCTGCTTTATGTAGATATCTTCAGGGTAGTTAGGTGTGAAATACCTGTTAATCTGCTTTATCTGCTTTTCACTTGATTTCTGGAGCAGCTCTTGGAGGAATAATGAAAGAAAATAATTGGTCATAAAAATTTATGTGTATCCCAAGGTCCTTAACAACTTGGTTTGTCCCACAAGCTCCAGTAGAATTTTTAGTGACCACAGTTTAATCTTTCATAGCAGTTGTGGACCCCAACCATGTTTTTAAAACCAGACTGGGCATTTAGAATAAGCACTGGTTTGCAGTGTATCTGATAGCTTTGCCCTGACAAAACAGGAGTACTGAAAAAGAAGATAACCAGCATTAGAAAGTTGTCCTTACTGCAGCAAGCCTTGTTTTTATGAGTTCAGAGCTAAATTTAGCAGATGCCCCTGTGATGTAAGTACTGCAACTTTCAACAGACAACTTCTTCTTTTCCAAAATTACAGAATTTCACCATTACAATTATTTGAATGAAAAAGATTGGGAAGACTTTGTGTTGTTTCTACTTAAACCACACACGTAGTTTGCAGGAACTATTGCTTTCCTCTTTCTTAATCTTTTTAATGGAAATAAAGGATTTGATTCTGACAATGTTTTGTGTGTGGGCTTGTCATGCTTCAATCCTCTTGTGTTCTTGCATCTGTTGTGCAGTCTGCTAGCTCATATGAAATGAACATGCATAGAAATGGCATTGTGTTTCCAACTTTTTTCAATAATCTATATCTTGATTTTTAGCAACAGTATTTATTTCTGATATATTTGATAAAAACAAAACAAAAAAGAAACATTAGAAAACTATATGAAGCACTTAGAGGAAGGTCAATCAAAATTTCCTCAAGGTGATACAATGTGTTGCCTAATTTAACAGACAGCCATATGTCAGGACATATTCACATATCAGCTTTCAGGAATGCTTTTGTTTCCAGGTTTTTTGTGTTTGCTTGCTTTTGCAAAGATCATCACATTTTCCAGAGGATTAACTATTACTGTTCTTATCTTCTTCCTGGGAAATCTAGGCATCAGCATTTGACAGTCCAGCATCCAACTGAACCCTGCAGAAAGAGAAGGATTATTAATGAGATGGCAGCTCAGATGCCTGGGGTTTGCCAGCAGATTCTGAGGCTCATCTTTGAATGAAATCACCAACATTAGGTGCTGAAATAGTTTTTCCTAGACAGTGCAGCCAAATGGTCAAGGCTGTATGGGATGGAAAGATGAGCATTTGCTCCTGGAGCTCCCCCAGATGGTCTCTGTTTGGACCTCAGGCTGCTGGAGGAATTTTTAACATCGTGAGGTTCATACAGAGCAGATCAGTTTGAGGCTAACATGACTTTGAAAGGTTCTGATGGAGAAGGAATGAGCGGATCATTTTCAAAGAGAGAGTTCAAATAATTTACCTCCATATTCTCTCTTTACTCCCTTTTCCACCTTCTCCAATTTGCTCCGAGTTGATAAATAAACCTTTGTCATGGAAACACATGGGGAAGGGATCAGTAGTGAAACTTTTAAATTTGTGACAGAGGGCTGTGTAAAAGATGAAAAACTACCAACACAATGGGGAAGGAACCATGACAATGACACCTGCAGTAACCAAGTCTTGGTCTGCCTGAGGATGCAGTGCTAGGTGGGTTTTCATCTAACGTGCAGTCAGAACACCGTGTGTGAAAAGAAGTGTTCACTGATGATCCAGAGACGGAGGAACCAGCGAGGTCAGCAGGTTTTAAAGGAAATAAGGGGAAATGGTCCTGCAGGTGCTGCTGCTTCTTTATGTGCTCCACTGTGCTGGTAAGATACAATGATGAATCAGCTGTCATGTCAATGTGTGACACAACATATTTGTGATGAGTGATGTCCTGAACAGAAACTTCATTGCACCACAGCAGAATTTATCCATCTTATCCTTGGCCTCCGTGTTACCAAATCCACCAGGGGTGATTGTGCCCAGCACCCACAGGGTCAGTGCTCCGTGGCCTCTGAGCCACCTTTGCCATGGAGCAGGGTGAAGGCTCAAGAGCCAGGTGAGTTCATCACAAAATGGAGATCAGGCTGTGATGGGGTGGGAAGTCTGACCTGAGGTGGGGAACCCTGAAACAAAACTGCTGCTTCCAGTTAAAGCCCTGATTGCAGAGGGTACAAGGGCTGGGGATGCCTAAGGGAGCTCTGGGTGGTGGTAGGGGCTAAAAGGGGACAAAATGTTGGTGAGAGTCCAAGGGGGGCCTGGGATTTGCACCACAATTAGAATGATGTGGGTAAAACACTTTTAGAAGCTGATGATTAGGGGCAGTAGGCTTTTGGAAATTCCTTCTGAGGATGGAGCTCAGCTCTCTGTAGGCACCAATATCTGTTGGTTTTGTCAACGACTAATCAGAATGAGTCTTGCTATTCCAGCCAAAATTCTGGGCTTTGTTTTGTTCCATAATGTGGAAAGCACAGTATGCGAAAGGCAGAGCCCATAGCATTGGATATGGCTGCAGTCTAGGGGAGGAAAATATTTCCCATCCCTTAGGTTTAAACAGGTAACAAACAAGTGAAGTAGAGAGTGTCATGTGGGGGAAGGCAGGGTGTATAATAGGTATAAATACATTTTTTATAGCATTTTTCTTAAGTGGTTTCCTAGAGCTGCTTGGAGGCCTGAGCTGCCATTCCTAAACAGGAACAGATGTTACAGCCCTGGCTCCCAGCAGCCACGGGAGATTGCCTTTGTGCCTTCCTGAGCCCGTGCTGGAGTGCAATCACATCTGAGCAAGGGGGGCTCCTCTCTGTGGGCCACGAAAACCTTGTGTGAAGATTTGTGAGAGGAAACAGGGGCCCTACAGTTTTCCTCTTTCGATTCTCTCAGCTGCTCACTAGCAGAGGATTCACAAAACACAAGACAGTGCAGATAAATTTTCTCGGCGAAAAAAGGGAATTAAAGTAACGGTAGGAACTGGGGGACTAAGAAGCAGTTTCAGAGGACTCTCTGCACACTTTAACCCTTGTGCCAGGGGCTGCTCACAAGGCACGGTGCTTTTATTCCAACAGCTCGAGGCTATGCCTGAAGACACCTTTTAGAGTTATCCATTCATACTAAGGCTGCACACCTGAGACCACCCACAACAGTTGAAAAGATTTCAGAGAGAAAAATAACAGTCTGCATGTGGATCTCTAATAACAAAAAATAAAATACAGCTGGCTTTGTTTATAAAGAGAATGTGTCTCTTAAAAGCAAGAGTTTCTGCCAGTCTGGATTAAAACAGTTTCTCAAAAGCAATTTTAAGCCAGTCGTATATTGTCTCAGTTAACATCCTCCATTCTTCAACAAATGATTGTTTATGCATGTTTAAGCTTTCTAGAATTCCTGATGCAACCCCTTCTAGTTTTTTGGTTATTTGGGTTATTTAAATTTTATTTTTAGTAAATCCTTTTTAATTGTACCCATCAGTTTGGAGATAGATTTTTGCCATCATCCTGCTCCTATAAATTAGTTCCTTCGAAAGAAGCATCACAGGATTTGTTTAATATTCTGCCATCTGCTTTAGACAGAGTCCCTTTGCTGGGGAAAATTCAATCACATCTCTTAAATGTGCTTTAACAGAACTCTGAGGATTCTTTCTTGTGCTTCTGCCACTTTCATGAAGGTCTTGAGTTGGCACTTTATGCTTGTGCAGTACTTATGTGATTTGGAAAAGAGGCTCTTATGTGGTAGTGCTAATTTCTCTTTATGAAGCAACAAGAGATAGATCTACTCAGTGAGAAACTCTGTCAGTACAGCAATTTACAGCTGAGCCATATTACAAAACCCTCTGACTTATGTGAGAGGCCAAGGTGCACCAACCTTCAGCTGCCACGAATCAGTTGTTGAGATGATGGGAAGCAGCAGATCAGCTGCACACTCTGAGCTTAAATTTGAAGGCAATTCTTGTTTCAATTTCACCAAGGTTCCTTGGAAACTAGATTGCTAGTTAATATTGTGTGTTTGTCCCAAAATAAACAGTGGGGCAAAATTAGTGAATGTTGGCTGATAGAATTGAAAAGATGATGGGCATGCAACAAAATGGTTTCCCAGACTACAAGTCAGGAGTTGTTGTTCAGAATAAAGTAAGTTGGTATTGATTCCTCCCCAGCTGCCACAGCTCTGCACTTTATTAGTGTTTCAGCTGTGCTGGGATGAGCCTCAGCCAGGGCTTTGTGCTCCTCTACATGCAGAGGGTTTAAGGTAGGACAAGATGATAAGGAGAGAGAAGCTCTTGTGAGGAGCTCAGCTGGCTTTTGACCAACTAAAATATATCAGAGGCAAGTTTTACTCAAAAAGCTGTTGTGAACCTGAGAAACTTCATTATTTGATTCCTCAAGTGTGTGTGTTTTTCAGCCCTGCATGTTGCATGTTGCTAAACTGACTCTTTTTCTAAGCTGTTAAGTTAATTTTCCATGTGTGCCTCGCGAGTGATGTGAATCTCCCAGCTCTGTTGTGGCACCCTTTCCCTCCCTGAAGCTCAGATGCTGCTTTACCCTTTGGATAACAACAGAAAAAATCTCTTTGTGCACTGCAATTATCTTTGTGCAAAGTGGGAACGGGGCTGTTTTGATAGGAGGGAGTGGGTGGTAAGAAAATAATATTCTCCAACCCAAAGCAAGTGTCATGTAATTGTTATTACTAAAGAACTGTGGTTCCTTTTGTTTAGGGGTGCATAAATCACTTCTTAGCTTTACTGCAGCTTTCATGGGGATTTTTTGCTACCAGTGCCCCTGAAAACAAGGTGAAAATGTGAAAACAGATAAAACCAAATTTAAAAACCCCAACAAAACAAATGCACGAGGAAAACCTATTCCCTTAAGTCAATATATGGACTTTAAAGGACTTTAGCACTTCTCTGATGTGGTGCTAGCAGAAACAAAAGAAAACAAATGGAAATAATAATAAGCCCTCTTTGCATTCTAGCAAAGACGCTCTGATTTTCATTATTCTCAAAACAGCAGAAGAGTTCAGGTTGTGATAACAGGATTGCCTCATTTCACAGCTGAACTAGATTCCTTCCATGGCTGCTCTGAGTCCTGCCAGGACAGAGGCTCTAGGGCTGCACAGTTCCTGTTTAGCAGAACAAAAGTTCTCTGTCCAGTTTTGTCCTGGTACTTCAAGATGAAAACAATTTTATTGCCTTTTCCTGGTTCCCCCTTCAGCCCAGCTGGGTCTGTGAGAGCTGCACTCAATCCCAAGTGACTTCCCTGAATTCTGGTGTCTTTTAGGGTGTACTAAGAGATTAGAAACAGACATTGTGGAGTTTGGTGTCAAAAGGGAAAGTTAATAATAAGAAATGGATTTCAAGGGAGAGTGTAAACATGCTGGATGCCTCGTGAGAAATGCTGATAGAAAGGAGTAGGAAAATGAGGGGAAAACACAGAGTTGGCTACTGCTGAATACAAAATTGGTGGTGCAGAACAGTGCAGGGGATTAGTGGGAAGAACAGGTTAAAACTTGGCACAAAGAGAAGGAAAACAGCAGCAAAGGCTTGAAGGGGTTGTGTGCTGGCAAGGAGAGAAAAGGTTCTTCAGCTTCCCAGCAATGCTGCTCCTCAGTGAACAGCGCGGCCAAAGGAAGGCTCAGGAGAGGCAGTGGAGGAAAAACCAGAATCCCACTGAAACTGCAGAGCATGGAGCCCCTCAAGGTGAATTTAGCCACAGAAGCTGGGGATTATCCAGGTAATGAGGTAAATGAAAGGATGATGGTATTTGCTGTTAGCTTCAGAATGAGTAAATTCCTGCCAGCCCTGCGCAAGTCAGATCACAGAGCTCTCACAGCCCTGGAGGCAAGAGCCGTCTCAAGGCCAGCATGTTGGGATGACTGTCAGGATTCTGGAACATTTAAATGGTGTGCAGCTTTCCAGGATCCCCATGTAAACACGAGGGCATTTACTCAGAGCAGCTGTGCTCAATCACTATTCTGGTGATTTGTGTTGGGAAGCTGAGCTTAAAACATGGAGAAAAAGAGTGGAATGTAAAGCTGACTGGACTATGCCCTTCCCCCAGAGAATATCCCATTTTATACTGGAATGAGTATTTTGCTCCCCAGATTCAAGTCACAGAATTTTTTTTGGTCCTTCTTTGTGCATTGAGAGAGTGTTTTGCACCGTGGTAGCTGAAATGAAATAGAGGGGGTTTGTAGGTTTTTAAGAAGCAGCTGCCTCGAGTAGCAGGAAGACAATAAAAAATCCACTAAAAGAAACCACCTCAAAAGCAAACAAGCAATTATGAGTATATTTTTACCCCCCTGAACAGTATTTCACAGAAAGATGACCTTACAAAACACAGTATTTCTCCTATTTCTGCACAGAATGACTTAGGAAATGCCATATGGTACATGTGTGGCAGCTCACACACCACATTCTTCCTGAGTAATTTTGAGGATGCCGTACACCAAACAGGACAGGTGGCCTCTTGAGCTTGGCATGTGACAAATATAGATGTGTGTAAAATGTTCTGCTCCAGAGAACTCAAAAGATAAAATGCTGTAATGGAAAGAGGAGCACAAGAACAGGCAGAGTGAATGACATAATTTCAGATTGTTCAGTGCAAAGAATGTTTTGGGTGGAATGAATATAGTCGGCAAGTTGTATTTTATATTTCCAGTGGTGTTTAAGTGCACCTAGAAAAACCTGATTCTTTACAAAGTACTTGTTGCAAGTCTCTGTTCCAGATGTGAAGCAGCCCAAGCTGATGGCCTTGTGCTAAAGATTCTTACTGAACAGTTTCCTTTTACTTATTCTCTCTGTACATACATGGTGTGTTTTCCGTACACAAGCTTTGTTTATTTTACTGAGTGAAGTAACCGCAGTGTCACATTAAATCCCACTTGAAATTGCTTATCTGATTGGGCTAAGGCTGGCTGCTAAGAAAACAGGTTTTGAACAAAGCTCTCTGGAAATTATTTGCATCCTCTGTAAGAAAGTTTATTCACTACCAACCAGGAGGCTCAGAGAACATGACCTCATGCTGTGATTATATTTGTGTAGAACCATTCCGGAGCACCCAGTTCTGGTGTCGCTGGTGCTCACTGTCCTTTTTGTTCCCAAGGTGCACATGGGATTGGTAACTGCAGAACCTTTGCACCTCCGCTTGGAATGTACCACTGGACTCAGATTCACACAGGATTCACAGAGGGAAATCACTGAGCTTTTACTGAATTATAAAACTTCTGTTGAAATCACTTTGCAATTACCAGTTTTTCTTCTGGTTTTGTTTCAGCTAAGTACGTAGATAAGAGTTTTTGCTAGTAAGGTTCAGAAAGAAACTATATCTGACTAAGGTGACTAAAAGAATTTCGGTGTCCTAAAACTGACTCTCTTGCTCATACCAGTGTTGGTCTATTGACAGAAATGAAACTGAAAAGCCCTGAATGGGCTGAGAATGCTGAGCCCTGACTTGTGTAACAATTTCCTGTTGCTTCCTTTCATTCTGGAGCTCAGGAAGAGCTCTGAGTAGTGAAGTGATACAACTTGTATTGTTCTTCTGCTCTGTCATCAAGCTCTTCTAAAACTTCTCACAAGGAAAGAATGTAAACAATGTCCCGCTGTTGTAATTTTTGTGACCTCCTCCTTAGCATGAGAAATAATGTGGGGAAAAGCAGAAAAATACGTTGTTTGAGCTCCCATCGCAGTGGGCAGTGGAGGTGGCTGCAGTGAATCCATCAGAGACTGATGCAATAGCCAGGAAAAGAGACCTATTTTATCCCTATTATTAATCTGAGAAATTAATTTACAATAACTTGTTGAATTCAGGATTCTGGACGTCACCAGAGCCAGCATCTGTGCCATAAGGTGTCCTTTACTCCCTTGCTTTCCCCCTCAATGAATCTGAGTATTTCATCTCCTCTGTCTTTATTCAAGGAATTCCCTTCAGTGTTTGATAACTAACAGGACTCATCAACCTACACCAGCAGTGCTTTATGTGTTATTTATTGGTCACTGGATGTGTCCTTGGTGGCTCTCTAATTTAATTAGATTTTTTTCAATTTACCTTTGTTTGTCTCTGGTATATTGCAAGCAGAGTTAATTGCATGTTGAAGGATTTCTCCCAGAATAACTGTAATAGAAGCTGGAATATTATGTCTGTTTTCTCTATCAACTTATCAGACAACAGTGTCTTTATGTACTTCCTACTTTTTTAATAAGCATTAGCACAGCATTTTGTAGGATGTGTAGATGTGCAATAAACACTGATTGCGTTTCCCCGTTTAGATTAAAATTTCATTTTTGAATTGTGTCCTTCATATTGTCATCTAATCCAAGCTCACCTCCTTGTCTCTTTTCTCTTGTGCCTTTCCAGTTGTGTGTCTGAATTCCATTTCTTGGCCAAGAGTCTAGTTTCAATACTTCAGTTTTGGTGAGTGGTCTACTTAAGATTGTCTGGGTTATGATTTCCCTGGCCCTTGTAGGTGAATTTGTTGTTTTTATTTTGCCTTCAGTGGTTTACATGGCGCTGCTGTCAAGGACTATTCAATTCTGCCTTTGTGCTCTGGTTTGTGTTCTGAACGTAAATCTATCGTCACATCTCTACTGTATTTAAGGTGCAGATCTTAGACTTTCATGAGGCTTAGAAAGTCCCTGTGACCTGACAAATGCAAACTCTGTGTCTGAAGCAGTTCTGGCTTCCTAGGAATTGAATCTGCTGTCACCATATTTGTGCCACGGATTTAAGGAGGAAGCTCTACATCGTTTTTGACTGGGATGGCCACCGGGAGCAGGAAAGCTCTGTCTGCTATAATTTGTTTGCTGATATCCATTTCTGCAGGGGGAAAATCTCAGCAGGATCATTCTTCTTCTTCTCCTCAGTTCTCCAAGTGTGAGTGTCTGTTTCCCAGTTGTACTTGAAGATTTCTGTCCGTTGGGGGATTAGACTGGAACTTAGAATTTTAAGGGAAAGACGTAGGTCTGGAAATTCTTGGCATGAGAATATCCCAAATATACCTAAAGATTTGCACACTGATACACCTTCATGAAGATTTCAGCCTGTCTGGTAAGATTCTTGTTTGGTTGAGCAGAAATTATGGTATTTTAGAGAATTTTGAGGGGAGAGTGGAAAATATTTCTAAAAATACCCAGTGAGCCGATTCTTTATGTTGATAAATGTAGATGTGCAGAAGAGACAAAAAATGCAAGGCAGGCTTGGCAGTTGGTGCAGCAGGATCAAGAAGTGGAATAAATGTCCAAATACATTTACCTTTTGCCACAAGGTGAGGTTAAGGAGAAAAATATTAGGAAACTGCTGTCAAGGTCTGTTGGGCCAGAGACTTGTAACATTTGTTATTCAGCCCTCTTGGTGATCCTAAATGGCAACAGGGAAAAAGGAGGTAGAGCAGTGCTTTCCTGAATTTGGAAAATTTGATTATTTCCTTTATGAAAAGGTCCTAGTGAGGTGGTACAGAATTATTTACAACAAAACACTTGCAAATGTGCTCGGTATGTTGGGGATTTTAGAGTTTTTTAGACTAACATATACAAAGAAGAAGCCAGGTGAATTTTTAGAAAGTTTGGGTCTCAACATAGCTGGAAATAGCTACTGACTAAATAATTCTTATGAAAATGACAAAACTTAAAAAAAAAAAGAATCTTTCCTTAAGCCCAAGCAGCACAGCAGCCCAGAGGTGATCATTCAGAATTAATTTATCTCGCAAATCCTCTTATAGGAATGTCTTTAACCTGACAAATGGAAAGAATGTTCACTACTCTGAAATCCTTCTACCACATATTCTGTCTGTATCACATGGGGAGTTGTCTGGCTTGGAGCTTTCAGGAATTGAGGAAAATAGTTGTGAGGCCCTGTACTTGTAAATTTGTAATCCCACATAATTTTTGTTGTGGTCATTCCAGGAGTTTTGAAGACTTGGTTGATGTGGCTTGAATAAGACATTTATAAATAATGAAAAGTTTTGGAAACTTTAGATCATCTGTTTTTTGAGGAATCAGAAGTGAAACAGGCTTTGGATTTGAGCTTGCTAAGTAAGAAGGAGCTCTCTATGAGAAAGAGAACTCCAAATAACAAGCCCTCTAACCCAAAGCAGAGCAAAACTCCACTCCCTTTCTCTGCTGTGCTCTCCCTATTGATTGATTCCTAAGCAAAGCTTGCTTTGTCTTTTTCACCAGTTCAGTTATAAGACTAAAAATTGACTGGCTATTCATTGTTAGGATTATTATTTCTTTTTTTTCTTTTTTTCTTTTTTTTTTTATGATTTAAGAATGTTTGCTTTAAGAAGGAATAGAAGAAATAACTTTTTACCCTTGTTCCAGCCAGATTGACATAATACCCAAAACTCCAGAAGATCAATCCCTGCTTTGAACTTCTGGATCTAGGGCAGACATTCTGTCTTGACAGAAGACAAGGTCAGCTCCTTTGTAAAGCTGGGTTCCTATGTAAATACAAATCTAAGTGGAGCAAAGAATGATTTTTCCTGATTTATGGTGTGACCCAAGTCCTGTAGTGTCCTTCAGTTCTGATTTAGTGCTGGCACAGTCTCTGGCTTTGACTTCCCAGTTATTGGCTGTTCATCAAGGAAATGGATGAATTTGATCTAATTTTCTCAGGTGAACCACTGCTCTTGCTGTAAGCTTCACAAAAATTCAGGGGCATTGAAAGCCAGAAGGCTTTTCTTTTAATTTTCTCTCCTTATTGCCTTAGATTTTTCAGTGTAGGGGATAGAAGAAAAAGTCAGGAGAAACAAATGTCATGTAATGTTGAGTTACTGTCAACAAGGGTAAGGCTGAAGATATGCTGAACCACAAACACTGACAATTCCATTCACTTCTGGAAGGAACCAGCAGGAAGTGGTGGAAGAAAAAGAATTACAAAAATATATAGGGATTTTAGAAATGTCTTCTGGTATCTGAGTGCACAGAGATGACCTCTGAATAATGTGGAAGATATGGAAATATCACATGCTGATTCTGGTGCAGAGGGCAAGAGCCCCAGGAATCAGGCAGTGAAGTGAAGCCATTTCACCCTGTTGTCTTCAAATGAATCATTAACACCCTGATAAACATGCACAACAATGAGGAGGCTACGTAATTTGACAATTAAGTTGAATTGCTTGGGAAAGAACCTGCTTGCTCTATCTGGTTTTAATTACCATTTAAATGATTGGGAAGCTCACTTTACTTGAGAGAGGGCAAAGGAGAGTGGAATGCAACCTGCTGAAGAGATGACTACTCCTCCAGCTGGAATTGAATATTCACCTGGGATTGTTCCAAACACAGCACAACACCTAAAGCAAGAAGAGTTCCTAGACCATGGTTAAAACAGACAGTAGATTTCACTGATTCTTTCTGAGGTAGGGATGTGACCTGGGGAGAGAAAGGAAAAAGAGGTTAAATATGATTTCAGCCTCATCCAGGAGAAATCTGCTACAACTGCTGATGCCTTGGCGTGGCTACCTAGAGCAGAGGCTGGACAGAGTAAAGAGAATAAAGTGGGTATTTATCAAAGGCCTTTAATAAATGCACCTTGAGCAGTCAAAAGCCTTCCAGAGGCTGCACCCAGGATGGATGATGGTTATGAATTTTTCAGACAATTGTAAGTCTGGTCTATTTGCATATCAGGAGTTAATTCTCCAATTACAGTTTCAGGTAATGAAGTCATATTCCCCCAGTTTGCTCCCCGCAAGCTCACTTTTATTTATATTTTTGGGGGCCTGAGGCTGTAGGATGTCCTTGAGTTCCAGGCTCAGAGGAATTGTGTTGTCTGACCAAAATGTGAGCACAGTAGTTACCACTTTATATGGAGTTTAGAGTCAGGCAGTAATTCAACACAGGATTTGAAAAATAGAAAGGCTGAAATCTTAAGGCCTCCCTCCAAGCAGGAGGTCCCTCCTCGCCCCTGCCCAGGTGCCTGCAAGTTTCTGTGCTGACCCGCTGCTTCTGTTTGAGGTGCGAAATGTTCTCACCTCCCAGGGGCTCCCTGCACCCTGCAGTGCTGAGCTCTATATCATCACATGCAATGTCACAGCTCCCTGAATGGATGGCCAGGCCATAGCTGAGTTTTATTAACCTTGCCTAATTTTAACTCTGGGCCAAACTCTAATTCCTTTGTGTCTGTAAATGATCCCATTGGTTCCACCTCATCTAAGTTGCTGGAGTATTACTTGCCTTTGAAATGGTAATTTAAAAAAATACATTTATTGATTATAGTTAAATATGAAATCTAAAAACCATTCAGGAAGTGAGGGGAGACTCTGAGAGAGAGACTAAATACTCTCTAGTTACAAATGCCATGCTGACATGGAAGTTAATTTTGGAAATGATCTCTGACTTCTTAAACTATGTTTTAAAAAAAGTATTCGTTGTGCTGGTACAGTCATTGGAGCTGTGAGAAAACAGCAGGTTTTGAGTGAGCCTGGTGTATCCTGAGCTTTCTGAGGTGTGAGGGTGACGGGGCTCAGCTGGCCCAGGCTGAGGTGCCAGTGTCACTGGGGGTGACAGGACAGGGAATCACACAGAGCTTTTCCTTGGGATCTGTGGCTGCTTCTGCCTGCTCGGTGCTGATCATGACCTGAGACCTTCCTGTCTGTGGGTCAGGCTCCCAAAACAGAGTGAGGGGTGGAGTTTGTGTCCCAGCTGTGCAGGGGACCTGTGGAATGGGATTTTTCCCGTTTCTTCCACTCCTTTAACAGCCAGTATAGATGATTTCAATTCAGTTAACACTTGAGGCTCTATTTAGCACCCTGCGGGATTCAGCATTAAAGAAACTTGGCAGAGATCCATGTGGTGGGATGTGTTATTTGGGGCCAAAATGCAGAAAAGCATTATGATAGAAATTGCACCTGAATCAAGTAATGGTTCTGCTCGAATCCTGCTGGAAACGATAGTTGAACATTTTCTGCTGCCTTTAAAGTGGTGTTAGTACATGATCTGTTTCAGTGACTGTTGTGTTACTCCTTCAGTAGGCTGGTAAATCCAAGATTACTGGCTTAGAAGGCCTCAGAGATTTAGGAACTGCACCATAAAAGAGTGATGGATTAACAAGGATTTTTGCAAAAAAGAAACAAAATAAAAAATTCTTTGACTTAACCTCAGGCTTGGATATATGGTCCTAAGGATTTGTCTAAGAAAGCTGCATAAGGACCCCTCCCAGCTGAACTGTGCTTAGTGGCAATGAAAATAATTTTACCTCCTCTCTGGAGTAGCCTAATTTACCTTTACATACTGTCCATGAAAATAAATAAATATTGCCTTGCTCTGGATTGAGAAAAGAAAGTTATTCATGTGGCAATATTTAGGTTTTTAATGCAATTTCACCCCAGTGCATATATGCAGAGAGAAAAGCATTCAGCCTCTCTGCCAGCAGAGTCACCCAGGTATCACCTGCTGAGTCAGAGTTTACAATCTGTAGTCAAAATTCTGTGATAAGGAACGAGCTGCACACAGATGGCAGAAGTTAATAGTCTGATCCTGCCATCAGGACACATAAAAGAAATGATCATCCTTAGAAGACAGAGCAGTTCTGATGGCTTGGAATAGATCTGCACTGCCCTGTGCTTTGTACCTCATTTATGTAACAGTGTTATCGTTCTGTTGCACACAGTATTATTTTCAAACTGACATAAATAATTCCACAGGACTGCAGGACCAAGGTAAGGAGGCTGTTGCACTAAATCCTGGAAGGAAATGCTGCCAATCCCAATTTTAGCTGCAATTAATGAAACTATTGCCATGGCCAAAGTAGTGAGTGAATCTGGTTTCAAGGATGGTGCTGCCAAGTTGTAACACTGGTGCCCAAGTGTTTTGTAGCATATACATCAGAAGTTTGCTCCCTTTTACACACTGCAGGATACCTGCTGTGTTTTGCAATTAAGATGTTCCCCCAAAGCCTTCTCAGTTTCAGAGTCCTGAACCTGAATGTAGTGGCAGAATTTTGGGGTTTTTTCTTCTGCTTCGTGTTTCAATTTCAATTAAAATATTTAACATTGTGGTATCACATTGCTAAATCTCAGTTATTTCGACTATCTTGTTCTTGTAAATAAATCCTCTGTAAATGTAAGAAGCCAGTGGAAAATATATCTACTCCATAAGGATCCATGTCCATGCTTAACCTGTTTATCAGTGACTGATTGCCAGCAGAGGGAATGTGAACCTCAATCCATATCTCAGTGTAGGCTATTCCCTCTAGACTGACTCTGGTGTGATAAACCTCTATTTAAAATTCCCATCTGACATGGAGAACAGATTGGTCCATGTTACTTCAAAATTAAAGATAAACATTATATTTCTTCCCTCAGTTAATGACAACGTGCACTTATTTTGCACACATTTTTCTAACAGTCCAGTTGCAATATGGACTGCAGAACTTAATAATTTATCTAAATCTTCTCCTTCATCCTCTGGAAATTTGAAAATATTGTAGGACAAAGGTATAGGCTGCCAAAGAGCAAGCTGGATGTGGAATCTAGATAAATTCTTGTCAGGAGGATCCACTGGTCTCCAGAATAAGTATGTGCTGTAAATGGAATTATGTAGGTATCTGAGAAGCTGGAAAAAAAAACAGATAAAAGGAAGAATTAAGAGCAAGAATAGACTGCAATCTCACAGGGTACCTAGCATACAAAGTTAGGACTGTTTTCTGGGATAAAGTGCAGGGATGAATTGGTGAAAGAAGCCTGGCATTAGAAATATCAGTAGAAATCCAGGATTTCTGACAGTACAGATGGGCATGTATTCACTCTCTCCTCAGAGCACATCTCTCTGCTGCCAAGCCAGGCTGTGTTCCTCTCCATAAGTATGCGTGTCAGGCCATCCTAGCACAGATAGTGGGCAGCCAAACAGATGTTCCCTGATAAATAACACTCCTTGGCTTCAGCTTTTTTATTGGAAACATTTACTTCCCTGATACTTGTAATGCAGCGAAACTTCTATTGCTCTTGTTTCAATTTTTATCCCCCCCCTTTTTCCCCTCCCTGCTGCTTTATAGAGCAGTTTGTCTTGTAATCTTTTCCTTATTGCTGGAAAATTGTCCATTTCAAGCCCTGATTCTGCTATCAGCTATGCCAGATCCAATCCAGAGCAGCAGCCCTGGGGACAGGCAGTCCAATCTGAGCTGCTCTTGTCATGTCAGGGTTGTGTCCTGTCCTTTTTATCAGCACTGCCTACCAGGAATAAGTCAATAAACATCATTCTTAAGCATTGCTTTTCTCTTACTGATTTCGTTCATTATATTCAAGCAGCAGATTTTCAGGAAAGCTTTCCTGACCACAGCTCAGAGCTGTCTTCTCTATTCAATTGAGAAATCTTTGGGTATGCCAGCCCAAACAATTCCCATCGTGTTAACTGCAGCACAAAGTAAAAATAATTAAAGAAGTCTGATCTTTTTATTGCAGGAGTTATTTTGCAGAGCAAGTATCTCGCTTTGAAAACCCATGTTACGCATGGAATGGCAAGATAATTTGTGTAGTTGCAAGGAACCAAACAAGCTGAGTTTTGTTGGTCTTTTAAATTACAAGAGTCTGACTTTTCCTCTTTCAAGTCCTACCTAAATACTATGACCCTGTCTCTCCATTTGGTTCAGCAATGCAATCTACAGATTAGTTCAAATGTGAAAATTTGCTTAAATGAAGGTAAAATTAACTCTACCTTTTGCAGACCTGCAGGAAATAATCCCCTGGGTGTTACTTAACTTCTCATATGATGGAACAGAGAAATTTTGTTTTGAATAAGAAATATATTGCAGAAAATCATACTCCATTCAGGTGCAGTTAAAAGGCAAAATGTTGTCATTTCTGAAAGAAAATATCCATTATAAGTAATTTGTTTGGCTGTCAGCCAATTAAAAGGCAACATCATCTACCGAATGCTGTGAGAAAAATCACCTTAGAAATGTTTATTTTCAGTATGCTATTGAGGTATTTGTGATAATGAGTTTTTAATCATATTGTAATTGTTGTAATCATTGTGCTTTTGACTCACAGACATGGGACGGGATATCCTGGGAATAATCCTGGGATATCCTCAGCTGTTTGGGAGGAACAAACACAGCCCTCTAGGGCAAACCCTTAAATGCAAATTAAATTGCTGTATTGTAGGAAATGCTTGGACATATTAATGTCCAGGTGCTTCAGTGTAATCATTCTAATGCCTCTATCTTGAATTCCCAGACTGGGGAAAATCTTGTTTCAGTCATACTTCTAGTGGTTTTATTTTCCAAATTTTCATTGAAAACATGCATCTGGATCAGAAATGCAAAGTTGGGGCTCATTCTTGCTGGAAAACAGAACCTTCCACATCTCCAAAAACGATTTTAAAACCACTTTTCTCATAATCTGTGTTATTTGAACTTTACTTGGCTCACTGAAATTCTCTGCTGGAATTGCTCTGTGGGGGTGTGGTTTGCAGTCCTGTTTCAAGACAGGTTTTACAGCAGGTGTTCAGGGCACACCCCAGCTGCAAAGCTCACATGTGGGGCACAGCACTCCCGACAGCCCGGGACCAGGCAGGTGAAGTCTCAGGCAGACATGGAATACATCAGGAGCAAACCAGACCAGCTTAATGAAGCAATAGAGGCTGAATCGATGTTTATGTTCATCAGATAATGAACATTCTGATTCACAGTCACAAGGAGATGAAGCCTTGCAGAGAAATATCAACTGAAAAGCAACAGGAATACAAAGGCAAGAATCCTGAAGGGAGTGGGTTGTTAAAGTCTGGAATCTGGTGGGATAGCAAATTATCCTGGAGCCAAAGATCTGTTTTAGTCACGCTGACAATTTTAAACTCTCTATTTTTGTGAATTTCTGTAGAAAACTTTAAGAAAATCGATTAAATGGAATCAAATCACCACAATCTGCTTGGACTGTCAGAGAGTTTTTTCCATCTTTGGTAGACTGCATAATTTGGGGTTTTGTTATGCTTTGAGATGAAGCCTCATTTGGGATTACAGACACTTGTTAGTGTTATTTGAAAGCTATTTCAGTTTTATTTTTAAAAAACTTTTAAAGCCTGTCTTCAGCTTTACCTCTTTGACGGAGCTCTGATAAATTTGCTTTCCCCTGTGTTGTTGTGGATGTTTTTATAACTTTAATGGTCCTGCTGATAGTGGAAAAAGAGTTCTTAGTAATACAGGAATGCAAATTGATGGAAGCAGCTCCCTAAGATGGGCAGCTAATTAGGAGCTTTGCTGTTTTGTATTGGGGATTGGACTCTGGGAGAGAGGATGTACAATAACCTGCTTTTGACAGAGAAGATGCTATTGTGGGTCTGTGTTAATTAAGGAGTAGGGATTGTGGCCTCGTGTTAATAGAATAGATATGATAGCCAGATTATTTGTCTGGAATGTGCACAGAATGAATGCTGAGATTTTTTTGGTACATCTTGATAAGAAACCTGCAAGGCTAAAATGTAATAACAGTGTAACCATGGTGATGCTGTTGAATTAGGATTGATGTAATGTTAAGAACAAAGGTTGATGCAATATTTGATTAATAAATTTTTCCCCAGCACAGCAACATCCCTGGTTACTGTTGGGGGCTCTGATGTATGATGGGGCAAATTTCCTGTTTTTTAGGTTCTGTTTACCTGTGTGCAAAGGAGAGTTGGCAGCACAGACCTTTTCTCCTCTGCCTTTGCATGTGTGGGAGGGAATGGGGGCAGAATATTTGGGGCTCTTTGATTCCCTCCCCAAATTTGGGTAGGAAATTCTTACTTCAGAGCCACAAAAACTGAAATAATTTCAGCAATGGATGTTGCTTGAGAAGATGGGTCAAACCTCTTCCTAAGTACAGGTTTTGCTGAGCTTCCCCTTTCAACCCCAGACATCTCATTTTTGTGGAACATGGAGGTTTTCTCGATAGTTAATGTCAGCTTCTTTCCCTCCCCAAAAGTAAGCTGTGACAATTAAGTTCAAGAGTACTGGCTGAAGGAAACAAACCCTTTGTCTAATTTATATTAAGCTACTCTGCATTAATATTTGGCAATTTATAGTCCTTCCTACCTTTAGAAATGTAGCTTAATCAAAACCCCAGATTTTTTATTTCCTGCTGCATTATATATTTTGCCTTTTGTTCAGGGTGCATCACCACAATTATTTACCTCTTTAATTAGATGTGCATCATTAATCTTGGCTGCTTCTCAGGCTGATCTTTGCTTAATGGAGCAACATTTTGCATTTCTGGGAGAGTAGAAGGGCTGTGGCTGCTGAAGTTCCCTTGTAATCTCACAGCCGATATCTTATGATGTGTTTAGAGCTCTGTGCAGTTCACTCCAAGTGGATTTAAAGTCCGTGTATTTCACCCTGAGGAGTTTAACATCTAAAATACACTAATGAACCCTAGATGATTGATGATTATTTTCATGCCCGTGCTGATGTGCTCTCTCTATGAAGTTTCATGCAATCCATTTTTCTCCATCATATTTTGTACTGGTGCAAAGCTGAGCTGCCGAAACAATTGGAAAAGTGTGAAGTTAGAGTCTCCATGGAGTTGAGCAGGTATTGGACACCTCCTGCTGCAAGGTGTTCAGTAATGACAGGTTTCACCCCATCCTTGGACTTTCTGCTTGAAGTTAAGACTCTGCTGAACTCTGTGCCAGCACACAGCAACTGCTGCCACTCACTGCTGTGGGATTTAAGGGATCACTTCATGCACACTAAGCTGGAAATCCTAAAACAAACCCCTCCCTCCAGCCTGACTCCAGAACTGCCTCTGTGGGCTCAGTTCCCTCTTCCCTTTGGCCCAGGGCTGCTCTTCCCCAGTCAGCTTTGTCCTCACGATGTCACGGAATTGCATGTGACAGGAGTGTCACAGACTTCCTGCCTGTAGGAGGAACTATGCCATCAACATTTATTCCTTCTTCTTCAGCTCAGCTTTTTTTTTAGGGTCTGGGTAAGAATTTTGTCTCTTAAGTTTTCCACTTGGTGAGCTTTTTCCTCATCTTATTCCTTGGTGACTTCAAAATTAGGAGACAGCAGAGTTCAATTTCAACATTTCAACTTTTTTTTTTTTTTTTTTTTAAGACAGTAACTTTTCTTTAGAGATTCCAGACCTCCAGCTAAGCTCCCACACTGGGCTATCATGTAATTGCAGTTACATGAAGTAATTGGGTAAAGGAGGCTTCTGGGCACTAATTTTTGTGAGTGCGACAAAATTCTCCTCTTTGAAGAAAGGGGCATGCTGCTGGGAAAGGGCTTGGTTCTACCTACGGCAGAAGAATGAGAAATGTAAAACATACTATCAATAGCTTCTCCCTGCTTTGGTCTTTGAAAATTATTCCCGTTTTGCAGAAAGAGCATTTCGATTTCATTGATTTGTTCTGACATTCTCAAAGTGCTCTCAAGAGAACTAAGATGCACAGTTCCCATTAATTTAAACTGGGACTGCCAAGAGTTAGGTGCCTTAAATGCCTTGGGAAATCAAAGTTTGGTTTCGTTTGGGGTTTTTTTTATTATTGTTATGAAACATTATTTAATGCAATTAACCCCCAGAGTAGGAAACCCTGGGCAGGTGCAATAGTGATTTGTGTGGGTGACAGATCTTTGACAGTCCTGGTTTGATTCATGGTTCAGGAATTTCTGCATGGCCCAGGTGAGAGGCAGCAGAGGCAGGGAAAAGCTGCCCAGGGAGGTCAGTCATGAACAGAGACTGCAGGATTTGCACTCAGTTCAAAGCATTTTCTTTCAGCCACTACAGGTGAGTGCTGCCCCAGTGTTGAGGACCATCTTTTCTGTTTAATCTCATTTATTTAGGGTAAAAGATTGTCTGTTTATATCTGTATGTCAGAGGAAGAGTTCCTGTTGCCACTCAGTGCTGTCCAAAGCCATCTCTCCAACTTCTACTGCTCATAAAACTCACCTGTGCCCATTTCTTGCCTCTTGTACTTTTCCTTACCCAGGCTCTGCTTTCTTTTGCCTTTTGTTTCTGTTACCCAGGAATAAACCTGCAGAACTGCCCTCCTCTTTCCAAGGCAAATGAAAAATTGGAAGATTAGGAATATTTGAAAATGGAGTTCTGTATGAGTGGTGCTCCAGGTAAGTCCATGTTGACATACCCTTCATCTCTAAATTACTGGGGAAATGGATGGGGCCAAGCTGGGCTGAGTAAACATCAGAGTACATTATTTCCATAAAAAGATTATAGCCTAGAACTAGATTTTGCATCATGGATATAATAGCACTACTCTGGGAAATAAGCACATTAGCACACACAGATTTCGTAGCATCAGCTGTTCCATCCTTTAAAGCCACATTTCTGATAGTACATTTCCTTCTTGTAAATTGGGAATTTGTTCTATTTTTATAGAAATGAGCTGATTGTAAAATGGCATCCTGTCCAGTGTACACAACTCTCTCTGCCTCACAGGGACCACAGGGCAATTATCAGAGGCATCCACTGAAGCACTTGCTTAATCTGGAAAATGTTACTTTGTTTTCAGATAAAATAAACAGTTTTAGTACAGAAGGGCATTTTAGGTACTCCTCTTTTTGCTTACTTTATTTAAATTGTCTTGTTTCTCTTACCCCTCTAAAAGCATTTCTGTGTTTTCCGTATTTGATGCTCATTCCCAGTTCTGGGATTGATTGTCTCTAAAGTTTTCTATGACGCTGAGCACATGAGCACCCATCCCAAGGGGGAGCTGTACAAGGATGTCAGCTCACAGGAGGAGGTCAGAGAGAGACCTAATTAACAATTAAAAAAACCCAGGTCCTGTGTATGAGAAGCAGAAGAATGTTTTTGGCAGCTGCGGTGCTCCCCTTGAAAATAAAGCAATTTCATGTGTTCACCAAAGCTTGTCTTCTGCTGGTGGAGGATTTTTCCTTGTATGAATCTGCTGATGCATTGCACAAGTCCCACCTTGTGCACATCCACATCAGCACAGGAAGACTGCAGAGTGTACTTTCAGTGACCTGTTTTTCCATAACTCCAGTAATAATGTGGAAAATGTGGATTACAGGCCTTTCAATTCTACCCTCTGCTTCTGATTTTAGTGTTCAGCTTCTCAGTGATATCTTTTCCAACGGGAATGAGCACTGCTGTATGTTGCATGTGTGTTGACAAAATTTTCCAATAAATCCAAGGCATTCCTTGAGGATTAGAGCTGATAATCCTTGAGTAGAGTTGATAAGCTCTGGACTGTTCTGCCCTGTTCCTCGCACTCAGATCCCCTAAACCCAGACAGGACCAGGCATTCAGTGATAATTGCTGGGTGGGTGAACACCTTCTCTTGCTTTTAGAGCACACCTTACCCAGCTACAGCTGCACTTTAAGGACACCTGGGAAACATAAAAAAACACCAAACAACAAAAAACCCCAACCCCAAAACCATTAAATTCCTGTTAATAAGTCACAAGTTAGGAAAGTAATTCCGTAGTGTGTGTGATATCTGAAGTAGGAATTAATAAAACCTTCTCTTCAAGCAGCTGATTCTAACAACACCTGATGTTTGATCCTTGGAGTGTCAGAGTAGCCCAGAGCTGCTCTGATTTATTTGGTCTGACTGCTCCAGACCCTGGGAGTGTTCTGGGAGTGAGGCTGGGATGAAACACTGGAGGTTCCCCCCACCAGCCTTGCCCTTGCTTGGCTGCTTCTCTTTTCCAGCTGTTCCTTATCGATCCCTGGATCCAGGGAGTTCCCTGGAGGATCGAGTGGGGCTCTGCCAGGCTGATGTATCACTGTCCTCTGGTCCTTTTCCTCCCAGCCAAGGAAAGGAACTAATGGAAAACTTGCAAGGAACTTTGCTGCTATGGATTTTCTTTGCTCCTGTAACGCTGACTAAAACAGAAGGTTTTCTTCAGGTGTAAAATGGCTGCAGATGGCCTTGGTTTAGCATCCTTGGTTTTCCAGTTATGTCCAGGTTCTAAGACTGGGTCTCAGTTTTCTGGCTCAGTCCAATTTCTACCATTTGCAGAATTAATTACATTAATTCCTAGGAAAAGGATGATCTGTTGTGCTGCACCTTACACTTGTTTCCTGCAAATACTTCCATGTATGTATTAAACGGTATAATGTCCAGATTGTTTTAGAGATTCTTTTTTTCCTTTTCAAATGAGTTCTTAGGAGAAAATAGTGTTTCTTTTTAGACTTAGTAGTTAGGGCTGCTTGAAGATGAGCATTCCTTTGGAACCAGTGGCTTTTCACCACTACAATGTAATTAAGCTTACTGGACAGGAAGAAAGAGGTGGCACTTGATCTTCTATATTAATTTTTAGTGGTTACTGCTGTACTTTCTTTTCCTTCTCTGCTCTGTAGACCCAAAACACTCTGGTTTTAAATGAATTTTTGTTAATTGCCTTGTTTGTATGACCAAAAGTGGGATGACTTGGACTATTGACTTGGACGGAATCTGGGTGGCGCCCTCAGTGCTGTGGTGAGTGACCTGTGTCACAGAGGTGGCACTGGTGACCACAGAGCGGCTTGGATTGGAAGGAACCTTAAAGATCACCTGGTTCCATGCCATGGCAGGGACACCTTTCACTAAACCGTGTCACTCTGAGCTCATTCCAGCCTGGGCTTTACACTTGGTCTTATTAAATGTCCTGAGATTCTCATGGGACACTTCGTAACGGGGTGCTCTTGTTGAGCTCTCGTCTGGACAAAAACATTTGCTGTGGAGGTGCAGCCTTCACCATTCGTAAGATTTCAGCACAGTTTTATAGGCAGAGATCTGAAAAATATCTGCTTGAAAACAATGGTCATATATGAGATGTTTTCTGGTGTCCTGTCTGTTACACCTTGACTCTGTGTTGTTCCGTGTTAACTCTTCTGTGTCGATGCTGTGGGTCTCCAGGCCAGAACAATCTGTCAGTAAATGCTGAGCAGTAGAATGGGTTAGGTAAAGCTCAATGTGCAATTGTAAGAGGGAATTCATGGGTTTGGGTAGGGAATGCTATAAACCCCCAAATCTCCTGAGTCTTTACAACAGGGAATGATATAAACCCAAAAACACCCTTGATCTTCACAGTCAAAACAGCATCAGCTGTGCTAAAATGAGTGCTTGGAATTGTTCCTATTGCCTGGATGTTTATGGACTTGTTAAATGGGCTTTTGTGTGAGAAGCTGTTGGCAACCATGATTAAAACTTCCCCAAACATATATTATTTATGGCACACTTATTGTCTGTAGTTAGTAAGAATTTAAAGGCTTAAGGAGCTTCAGATGAACTACAGCAATGTGTTAATAACCTTCTATATCTTATTGAGTGCTTCAGCGTCTTTAATGATTTCTGCTCTTGAAGTGTTCTGAAAGGTTTTTTTACCAGTCTGTTTGTGGTAATTAGTAGAGTTATTTCACAATCAAAACATTTCCAAGTACTTTAACTCAAGTTAATATCTTACCCTTGTATCATTTTAGAAAGTTCCTAAATGTATTGTCTCACACCAATGTTGACTGCTGCAGCTAAAACCAAAAGTGTATTTAATTTGTGTGTTAGACAAACAAAAGGGGCTGTTACACAGTGCTGTGGGGAAAAACCACCAGAAGGAAAACACTGCAGAGAACTCCCCATCATCCTTTCCAACTCCTGCCCAGCCAGGGGTGGGGATTGATGAAGTTTGTGGTCCCAGGGAGGAGGCTGCTCTTGGGCACCCCTAGACTTGTGTTTTTCCTGCTGACTCAGAAAAGCTGCTTTTCCAGGGCCCTCTCAGCACAGGCTGGGTCTCATCCAGCTGCTCCTGGGTAATGCCAGAGTTTCCAAAATACTTCACAGAGGAGCAAATGATGAGACTGATGCCTCTGTTCTATCAGAAAATAACAAGATAAAGTAGGAAGTGTTCTATTCTCCTGAACCCAAAATATTTCTTTACATCTGCAGAAAATCTTCTCAGAGGACGTTGCCAGAGTGCTGGGAGTTGTGTGTAACTGAAATTCTTAATTTCACTATGTCACTTAATCCATATTACATAACTTCATTTTTTTTTTCCTCCTTCAGTGCTTTCATTGAGAGCATTGTTATTCTTGGAACCTTCAGCTGCCCATGGTAACTCCACTGAAGAAGAATCAATCTTGGGAATTTTGTAACTAGGCACAACCCTTTGCAGCACTTTTTTTTTCCAGCTCTGTGCATTGATTATTTTCTGCTTAACATTTAAAGATAAACTAATGCTGTGGCACACGAGGTTTAGAATAATAAATAGGAAGATTGCCAAGCCTTTCTTCAGGTTAAGGAAGAACCTGTCTGTGTGCAAATCCTGCAATTTGTGCAACATCAGGAAAAAGAGATAATAACTTGCAGATACAGAATAGGCACCTTTATTACTCTTCTGGCAAATTCAATAATGTAAAATTTTTATTCACCAGAGACAGGATGTCTTGGATCATCTAATTCTATGTTTGAACCTGACAGTCCTTTACAAGCAAGGACAGCTCAGCAGTGAATATGAAATTGTAAAAATAAGGAAGGGCTATTTCAAAAGGTAGAATACATTGGTAATGTCATGTGTTGTAACCTATAAACTGTACCTGTATAAATACTGGAAAGGCTGTCAGGATGCTTAGATAAAAACTTAATGTTTCCAACAAATAAATCTTTATAAGGTGTTGACCCTCTATTTTTCTTGAGCCAGTTCAGCTATGGAGAAATCACTGTGACCAGGAATGCTCCATCAAGCTGCTGGTTTTTGTGACAACGGGAGTTTGTCAAACTTCTCTTATAGCTGTAGCCTGAACTTGGAAATACACAGTGATGCACAGGAAGGGAGACTGAAAGCTCCGGAATGCTGTGAGTCATCTTTGCAATTGTCTGGATGAATATCTGCCTTTTTAGTGCTTTCTTTTATCACCATTTCCAAGGAAAAGTAATGGTTTTGCATAGAAAAAGTGATGGTTTGGGTACTACTGGCAAATCTCCTTTGGTTTGCTCCTCTTTGAAACACTCCTAGGCATTTCAGGATTTACTGATTGCAATTCAGCCAGGCAGGTTAATGGTGCAATTTGCAACCACAGCAATTAGACAATGATAGTGAGATTATGAATCCCAGGATCAGTAACAAATGAACCCCAGCTAATTGCTGACTTCACTTGATATGATAAACCCACACCTCAGGGTTGGTAAAGGATTTCTGGACACTCTGTCTAGAGTTCAGTTTGGGTCTTTGCTCTGTGTCCCAATAAATGAATTCTCTGCATCTGCAGACTGAAGGGTTCCATCGTTCACCTGCATCTTTTGTGGAGGGGAAAAGCACCTCCTTTGCCTTCAGCCTCCATCCCATTGGTTCATCATCACCTCCTCTGCACCTGTGTGTCACCTTTTGTGGGACCTCGTGCCATCCTGACCAACAATTTACTATTTCTGCTCACTTTTCAACTTGCTTGTATTGACCTCATGGCTGCACAGAAGAGTCAAAGCTCTCTTGGTCTAAAATCTTTGGAGCTCAACACTTGAGCAGAACTTAAATAACCAGTGCAGAGTCCTGGTCTGGTTGTCTGCAACGTAATACAAAAAACTTGTGGGCAAAATGATCTCATGAAATCACATTTCATGTAAGGATTTTATAGTTTTTAGCTGAGAATTTTAAATGAACTAATCTTATTTTTATGTCTTTCTGTTTTGCATAGTAAAGTAGTTAAATCTTGGCAAAACCAAACAATGCCAATCCAGGTAAAGCAGTAAGAAGATCTGGAGTTTTTCACCCTTTGTGCTTTGTGCTTGGTCAGCTGTAGTGGAGGGGTTTGCTGTTTCTTCAATAAATTCCCACTATGAAAGAGGCTTTTATGGGCCACACTGGCTTTTTCTATTGCTTTTTCTTTTCACCTGTTTAGTCATTACCTATCAGGACACACTGCCTGACAAAAGAAAGAGGGTGAGAAACTGAATTTTAAAGGAAAGATTTTCAGGTGAAAGTTTTTGTGCATACAAGACACTGGTGAGAATGAAAAAATGCATCAGCCAAAGCCTTTCTGACAAACACAAATTGGGAAAGCTCAGCAGGACTGAGGTATTGACGTATGGTTTGCATGTTGTGTTCTTCACTCGGCCCCTGCAGCGCAGGTTTAGCAGCTGAATGGAAACCTGAAGACGTCTGGGCAGACAGATGGAGGCAGAAGAGGTTGGGCCTTCTTTGGCTGGCTGCTGAAGGAAGCTCATTTACGTGGATGCCACAGGAGGGGAAAGTGGTAAACATAGAGTTGTATTATTTAGAATTTGGATTGTAAAGTGTGGATATTTTTCATGGTTTTGGCAGTACAGTGGAAAAGGTGCTTTCAGCAGCTTCCTTCACTCCCTACACAAGTGATTCTCAAGCCTGGTTTACCAAAACTATTAATACCCCATCATAAAAAAATAAAAGGATGTTCTTGAGTGCAAAGATTGACATGAAACCAAACAAGACCCAAGGTCTGAGAGGTCTCAGTTGCTGCCAGGACTGGTTAATTGAGCTGCACAGTGGCCCAGAAATGCAGCATCGGAATGTGCTGAGCTGTTTGTTACAATAATGAATTCTGTGTACAGCAGCCACATGACAAGAATGAGTGATGGCTCCTTGTTACTTTTCTTCTGACTTTTCCTTACCTTACAGTGCTTGGCTTTGCAGCCTTGATTGCACTATTTAAACAAGGGGCTTCTGTGTAATATTTTTTTCAGGAGGTTCAATGGATGATGATGAACAGGGCCTTTTTTTTTTTTCCTGGATTTTGCACACAGTTAAAAAAAATGAATTCCAAGAAGCCTTCCCTAAATTATTCTTTTAACTCTATTTGGCTTTAATCAGTAAATTACTTCTTGTAAGCTTGAGAAATGAAAAGTCTTGTTTCCTGGAGTGATTTGACTGGTAATTTACAGATGATTTCTTAAACTGGAAGAGTGTATTTCATAAGTTTAAATATAAAATTGGAAAACAGCTCAAGGCCATAATTGCTCTGCTTTCTTCTAGAAACACTGGATATGTATACACCAAATGTGTTCTTGTGACATTGATACTGAAAAAGAGACACACTGGTAATTTCCTTGGAGCTAAAAGTGGTGAATCCACTCCATCCTTCTATCTGTTCTCTGCTGCAAAATCCCAATGTTTTCTTGGTAATAAACAAACTTTAAACCAGAATCTTAACATTAGGAGGCAATTGGTCTCCTTTTAGTATGCAATTGTTGTATCCTTTCAGGTTACCTGGTGATAATGCTTTTTGGTTTCTTAGCTGGCAAACTCATTTTTTAATATGTTTAAGAATTTACTTTGTAACAGGGACAAGTTGGCAGGATGGAAAGGTGGATAAAATTTTACTATTAAAAATTATGAAGACACTCTGTGAGGTCTCCTCCTTCACAGAGCAAACTCTAAATTAAGCTGGGAGGGGGAGGGCACAAACTGATTAGAGATGTTTTGGCAGCAAGAACAGGAGCTGGACCTTGGGTATATTGAATAGAATGACAGCCAGAGAAAGGCTGCAAATCACTTCAGGCAAAATATTAATATAGGCCAGAATGGCTCTAATACTTTATGCTAGAACTAATTATTAATAAGCTATGTAGAATCTCTCTTATTTCACTTCATAGAGTCATTCACGAGCTGAGGGTCTGTCAAGTGAAAACCCCTTCAGTCCTTGGGCTGTCCAAGTGCAGCATCTCTGCTGATCTGGGATCCCTTATTGCTTGGGACCTTAACAGGATTAAAATTCTGTTTCAGCAAGAGCCTAAATATTGCTGTGGCAGAGCACTGCATCTGTCCCTGTTAACTCAGCCAGTTAGAAAAAACATTGATTTTCTCTTTTCTTAAACTTTTGGCATTCTTTATATACCCAACTCAAGAGCTTGTCATTCCTTAACCCTTCCCTGCTATACTGAGACCTTCATCCAAGCTCTTTGTGATTTTATTGACAGTAATGAGAGTGATGCATCACTGTTCATTGCTCTGGCAAAAGCCTCAAGTATTTGATGCACTGACAACCCCTGTTGGACTCAAGTCCTAAAATCCACTATAGTCCTTAAGTGTGTCAAGGAAAGTGCATGATCCCTCTTGCACAGATAAATATTGAGTATTTAGTTCTACAATGGACAGCATCCTTTGGGTTCTAGAGAGTCATAATGATAAAAAAAAAAATCTGTATTTTAAATGAAAGCAGAGTTCTTCGGAAAAGCTATCACTTATTTCTAGCATGGCTGGTTCACGGAGTGTGGGAGAGATGAACTGGTGTTAGCACAAAAGGCTGATTCTCTTAAGCCTTGGTGTCTTTTGGTAAATCTCACATTTTGCTGTGAATTAAATGAATATATTCTCCTTGTATTGAGCATCTGAGATTGTCCTAGGTTACAATGTAACATATTCCAGAGGGTCTGTATTCTATCTCCATCTTCATGAGCTGTTAAACCAGGAGGGGCAGTGTTTTTCTTTGCCTCATCCCCCGGACCATCTCCTGATAATGGACCATTAACACCTTGCCCTATGAGTCATAGATAACTCCCTCCAGGAGCCATTTGTGTTTAATTGGCAATTAAGGACCCACCACATGACTCAGAGAATGACATCAGCCCATTGTGAGAAGCTCCGCCCAGGGGGAGGAGCCAAGCATTCCCACCTGGATATAATCTGGGACCGGGGGCAGAACAAGCTCCCCTTACTCACTGGTTTCCAGAGGACAAGAGCTACCAGACCTGTCTACAGGATCACCACTTCAGCAAGACCACCTCATCTGGACTGCTGCCACCACCCTAACTAGCAGGGTGTCAGGTTGTATTCTGACTCTGTCAGTGTTCTTGTTTCTTTTGTATTACTTGCATGTATTTTGCTTTTTTTTTTTCTATGAAATTGTATTTCTGCTTTGGAGTCTCACTGGTTTTGCTTTGAAACCAGCACAGAGATCTATGGAATTTGATGAGGAATGATAAGAAGCCCTTTCAGGTTTTGCGTCCCCCTCCAGCAGCTCTGTGGAGCTCAGAAAAACGAGCAGTAAATGCAGCATTCCCTATCACACGTCACAGACCTTTTCTTGCAAGGGTCCTGGGCTGGGGCCATGCTGCACCCAGGCCTGTGATGAATCAGCAGCCCAGCTGTGATAATGGTTTTAGGAAATGAAAAAAAGCCTGTTTGTTGCGCTTACATTGAGCAGCGGCGGCTGTAACGCCAGAATGCTCATCCCAAAATAATCTGGTTTGCTTCACGTGGCTCTGGGAGCTGGAGAGGTGAGTGTACTGAATTCCTGCAGAGGCAGGGAAAAGTTTGCTGAGAGTGCTTGACGTAGCTGGCTTTGCTCTGATAGCAGCAGCCATTCTGGAGTGATGTAAAAGCCGTGGCAGGACGTGCCTGAGGCAGCTCTCCTGGCTTTCTGCAGCTCCAGTCCCCAAGTCCATCTATTTCCTTAAACCAGCAGGAGTTAGGCAGGCAAACACTTCTGTAATTCAGCAGTTTCTCAGAAATTTGATCCCAAGGTGAAAGCAATATTTATATGTCACCAATTGGTGTTTTTTCCCCTAGCAAGTTATGTGCCTTTGTCTTTGCCAAATTATCCAGTGCTAATACATGTATTTACAGCTTTGGGGATTTGAATGCTGAAGGACATCCTGGAAAAGATGGATTTTTTTTTTTTTTTTTTTTGTGTATGTCCCATGTCTTGTCTGGAACTTAGAGCTGGTATGTGCTTAATTCTCCTTCGGTTACAGGAATTTAGTGTTTCAAAAGAAAATTCATGTTGGAATTCTCATGGGAGTTGGGATTTTTTGGGTCCCACTCCATCCCAACCAGGCTCCCCATTCTAATTCCTAATGTATCAAACTGAGAGTTTTTTCCTCTGTATCCAGGATGGGAATTGCAGTCTCTTGTGCTGTTTGGGGATATTTTTTGTAGATAACTTGTTGATTAATGGAATTGTTTATACCTGAAGGTTGCTCAAAGCTAACACAGTTGTGCCTATGAGACTTTGAGAAGAATACATTTCTCACACAGGGATTGTACAGATGAGTCGTAATTCACCACTGAGACCCTTTTTCCACGTTACTGCAACCAGACTGAAAGGGAAGAACACAGAGTGGAATTTACCAGGCCATCTCAAACCTTTTAAAAGCCTCCTCAGTCCCAGTGCTGAGATTTCTCTCTGTTGAGCTGATTTTCCTTACAGGAACACTGAGCGCTACCAATATTTCTGAAAAACAAGATACAAAATATTTTGTGCTACATGGGCAGCTTAGATGAATCCTGGAGAGGAATTCACAGCATCTGAGACAACACATTAGACATAAAGTGTGTGAGAGGATCCTCATGGAGCTGAATATAAAGAGAGAATAGGGAGGTGTTACAGGTGGTGGGAAATAAAGCCCTGAGGGCTCAGCTGGCATGGCACTCAGGAAGAAGGTAATGCCATCTTCTTGCCTCTAACACTGGATTTCTCATTGTGGATGGGATAATTTCAGTAAGTGCTGACAAGGAGCTATAAAATCTCAGCCTGGCTGTTTTGTAGAGACTTCAAAAGAAATTGGAAAATGAGGTATGAACAGAGAACTTCTTGTGTTATGGGACTTCACTTTGGTCCAGATGCCACAAATCTCTTTGCAATTAGTATTGAAGTCCCAGTGGATCTGAAAAATAATTGATTTAAAGTGGCTGCTGGTGGAGCAGAGGGGAATGGAACAGCAGTGAGGTCAGCAGCAAGTTTGCACAAATACATGACAACTTCAGTGCTGTATTGATCAGGACTGGTGGAAGCAGGAGATTTGTGGGGGTCAGGAACTGCATTATGAAGGGTATAAAAACCTCCTTGGCTTTAGCCCTGTGAGATATGGAATGAAAACAAGCATTTAGGTTTGAGGAATGACCAGCACTTGGGGAAATGTGGGCCTTGGCATTGTACCCAGAAGAGAACACTTTTTTTTTTTTTCTGGTAAATGTTGAAGGGAAAGAAGGGAGGATTAAGAGGTTTGAAAGAATGGCTGTGGAGCCACTTAAATGAAAGGAAAAGATTCAGCTGAACCCTAAGCCATTGTGGTATTTTGCTTTGTGCTCCAGAAATATTTGTCTGCTCTTGGCCTATGTCCAGTATTATAAAGACCTACAGGACAAGCTGGGTGTTCAAGAAATCACACTGAGAACATGTCCTTAGATGATGATGGCAGCTCATATATCAGTGTTATCCGTGATGTGGTTTTCTTCTCTTTATGGGTGAATAACTTACTGCAAAAGCAAGCGAGTTTAGTATCTGGAAACTAAAATCTTGAGGGGTTCTTCCATTGACAGCCTAAAAATCAACTTAAAAAACTTTCTAGTGTCATAGTGTCGCTTAGCCTCTCAGTTCTGTCATGGAGAGGCACTGCCTGGCTTTCAAGGCAGAATAAACAGAATAAACGCCACTGTGCAACATCTGTTTGATTTAGGTTTATAATAAGTAGTTACAGCTCTTTGTTCTCTAAGGGAACCTGCAGGATGCTGCAGCAGGTAGTACTGGGTGCCCAGGAGTCTCACTGGGATGATCCCCCACATGGCTGGAGCACCCCTGGGGCTCCTCAGGCAGAGGGAGGAATCACACAGTGATTCTTTTATGGCATCTTCATCGTTACACTGGATTTCCCAGCTCCCACAAGCTAAAATAAGGGACTATGAATAAAACTCAGAACAGGATAGAATTTATCAAAGCCTGGAGTTATGAAAGGTTCATTTTAAGTCTAAATTGAGGCAACTGCTCAAAGACTCTGTGGTGCTGGTTAAAAATTTAAAGCAGAAGAGAGTTTCATAATCACTTTTTTTGACAAAAATTATACTATTTTTCATCTAGTTCTGAGAGTTCTGGAAAAAACTGAAACACTGTAGCTGAACTGAATTAGAGAGATTAAAATATAATACTAATATAAACTAGCACAAGTTTCAGTGTAGCTGCACAAAGACTTACTCTAGCAGCAGTGGCAGTCCAGGACTGTACAGAGGAAATTCTCATTCACTGCAGTAGCTCTGGGGTCTGTGCATTTGTTTCCTTCTCCTTGGATGACCTAGACAAGAAAATTGGAGAGAACTGGAGCTAAAAAGCGGGAACTCTGTTGGTATTTAGAGACCTTGTTGCAGCTTGAGTTTCTTCTGTCCCTATTTTATTCTGTGGTCTCCCATTCTTGCCTTGGGTCCTGCAATCAATCCCCAGGAAAAGAAATTTCTCCCTTTTTTTCCTTCCCCTTTAGCTGCTTCCTTTAACCCTTCACGGTTCTTGAGAGCAAAAACTGTACCAGGGACTGTACAACCTGTGGGGTATTTGTGTATTTTGACACTTCAAGCCCAGGCTGTGTCCCTGCACTGTGGTTTATAAATCCCCTGGGGTCAGGGCCTCTCCCTGCTGTGGTGTGCAGCTCCTGACACCAATTCCCATCAGCCTGGCTTGGTCTGTAGGTGCCTCCTAAGAAATACAAGGAATAACAGTAATAGCAAAGGACTCTTCTCATCAGTCTTGAAGCTATCCAGAGTATCAGCTTCAATAAAGTGGCATGAAGTTCCCAGTTTATGAAATTTATCTGAACAGCAAGGGATAGATAATCCAAAAGAAAAAAAGTATGTGCTCTAACATCAGAACATTTTTGATCCTGAAACTGGGACTGTGCAATTAATCTGGTTTCCCAGAAGCTAGCAGAAACTTCCAAATGTGAAATTATTCCTCTTCTGCAGAAATGAAAGGATTCAAAAGATCAGCCTCAGCAATTTCTGCTGGGACTGTGCCCAGAGTATGTCATTTATTTTCTAATTTTTTTTTCAATTAGATTATTTTTTCTCTTTCAAAAGAGAGGATGTCCGGCTATTTAATCTAATCTAGTTAATTTATTGTTTTTATCCTGCTGAGTCTCTCACTGCAAATCCAATAGCACTCTGATAGCACAGACCTTGGGAGACCTCCAGGGAATTTTTGCACTACTTTTCCAGTAGCAAAGCTTGCTGGGGTCGAGACCTTTGTTTTGGTTGCAATGTACAGAATATTTCCATTACTCTGTTATTAGGTGGGAAAGATCTGGGTGGAAGACAGAGTGAGAAATGCAGCTTTAATTTTCAAAACTGAGGAGCATTTAGGAGACAATTTCTTGAAGGTGATCTTCATCCTTCTACAGCCATTTTGTTCCATAACCAGGGGTTTGGTGTACTATTTTTGTGGGAATACCATGTTTCCAGATTTGCTGCAGGAATCTGCTGCTTTTTCAGGGTGTAGAATGTTTTGTACACTTTGTAGGACTGGTATAAATAATTATACAATAAAATACAACAATTAAACATGCCAACAAAAGGTACATCCTAGCTCACTATCTGCTTTGGGATGTTTAATGAAGATCACTGGAACTACAGCACGCTGTGGTCCTTTTTTACTGCGTGTTGTAGCAAACAAGTAAACTGAAGATAAATCCAGACCTGTGGAAAGAAGCTGAAAGATTCCCATTAGCTCCTGTGAGAAGTGGATGGGTTTTTTGCGAGGAGCTGAAACAGCTCTTGAAAACAAGATTGACCTCCAGATCAGAGTATAACTTAAATCTTCTGTGCAACTTTATCACCATCTGCTTTGAGTTCTGTTCACGCTGCAGAAGGTCACACACAGAAACTAGCAGAACACTTGAGAAGTGCCTCTCTGTCCTTAAAAGTAAAAAGTGAGACATGGAAAAACAAAGGAGGCTGCATTGCCAACTGGTGCTGCTAGAAGGGGTGAGTTACTCATTAGGTGTGCTCCTGGAGCTGCCAGGGAGATTGTTTTCAAGTCATTGTGCTTGGATAGCCACATTCTTTTCCTCTTGGTTATTAGAAGCAAATGATTCCCCATTCTGAGTAGATGGACAGTGAAACATGCAATAAATGTTTGCTGACATTAGTGAGGAATCATTGTGGCAGTTCTGGAATTATGAGTGCAATAAGCAGTAAGGTTGTTTACTGCTCTCTAATTTTCAAATAAAATGTGCAGTACATGCAGATCACTGTGTTTAATAATAAACCATAAGCAATCACATATGTCTGACCTGATGCGATCAAACCACACACAAAAAAAAAATGGCAAAGTGAAACTTTGCAATGCTCTGTAAATTAGGGAGAGTTTTGTGATGCTCAATTCCCTGATCAGGGGCACACAGACTCCTGATGGGGTTATTCACTGTGGGATGCAAATCATAGTTGTGGGGGCACTGCTTTGATTCCTCAGCTATCTGCTGACATGTTTGGGGTGCTGAAAAATCACAGCAATCAAAGAAAATACAATTAGACACATCAGCAGTCTGAAAACCATACCATGTTTGTGGGTTTTTTTCTTTCAGGAGGAGGAGACTGAAATTCTTACAATTGTTGTCTTTATGAAAATGCTACTGTTGGCAACTGCTGATTTTATATGGCAGTGCCCTGACAGAGTAAATCTGAAACCCAATGTCTACTGGCAGAAATCTTTATTTTCCTGACCCCTAGGGATCTGGAACTCACTTAGGCTTTCCTGCCAGTTGCTCAGTGCTACAGTGTGAGGACTGATTACTGCTAATTTTATACAGGAAGGCTTCACGCAACCTAGAGTACATACAGAGACAATTAGCAAATAAGTAGCAGGAAACATTTGCATTTTTGAGATAATAACCTTAATTTCTTCATTTTTGAAAGAATTTCTCTCTTGACATTCCAGTGGAAAATTAAGGACAGAAAGGCAAACAATTTGTGCTGGTCTAAAACTGAGAGATTAATACTGAGATCTGTGATATTTTTTTTTCTTGGAGAGAACAGGTGCAAAATGTTTCTTTTGTGCCATTCTTCCCCTTTTGAGTCTCTCTTCCTGTCATTTTTCTGCACAGGTTTTGTATAAATAGAACATGAATGGAGTTGCCTGCTCTGATCCAGATGGAAGGATACAGGGCTGGTATAATTTTAGTGTGGAAGATGCATTAACTTTCATTTAAATTCTGTAAATATGCATCTTCTTCATGGAACAAGTGAAGACAAACTGGGAGGCATCAGTGATAATTGCACATGGAAGGCAGTAGCCCTTGGCATCGGTACCCACACAAGCTTTTCAGTTTTGAACAACTTAATGTGGATGAATCACTGACCTGATCTTGCAAACAATTACCCATGAGTTTAGTTTTATGCACTTGTGCAGAGCTGTTGCAGGCAGCAGGTTAATTGAATTTTGGAGTAAGTGCACAATCGATAGATCAGATTGGAATGGAATTTTATGCTTGCAAACAATTTCCCTGTTGCTGTATATATTTGAATTCAGTTAATTTAGGCTCTGCTTTATGAAGCTGCTCCAATTATTGCAGTTTTGTCTCCCTCCAGGTAATAGTGTCATCAGAGAGCAGGTAGGAAAAGCAGCCTTGAGAATAAATTTACCCCAGGAAACGAAGCAAAATTTTACCCAGGCATTGAGTCTCTGAAATTATTTCTTTCCTCTGTTGCTGATAGAGTCCAAACTGAGGTAAATGGATGGGCTTGGTAATTACACACTCACATTGTGGGGTGTTTGCTAACCATGGAATACAGACAGGAACTTTACAGATGGCAAAAAAAATATTTTGAAGGAGTCAAATGAGTGCAGTGCTGTGCCTAGGCTGGAGTTGTTATGAAGTACAAAATGACCCATGAGCTGTAAAGGGACCCAGCTCTTTGAGCAGCAAGTCCATTTGTTGGGAGGGCTTGGAGAGAGCTATGCACAGGTGTGTGTGTTCATGTTCCTCATTAGGGAAATAAAATGTTCTCCCTTATTCTTAGCTCATGTATTTTTATTTTTCAGAGCAATACTACTCCCTAAAGAGAAATTATTCTGGTCTCCATGTCAGCAGTAGTAACTGCTCTGTATTCCTCAGCTGGCTGGGCCGGCAATAACAAACCTGGGCTATTTCCACAGCCTAAAGTAGTAGAAAATCAAGAGATTCATGGAAGAGAAAGGGAGTGTATGTTGTTTCTTTTTAACCAATTGTCTCACCTTTGCATAAATGGCTGCCTTAATTAGCTGTGATGAACTGGATAACAGTTGCAGCTGGGAGGATCTTGATTTCTCTCCTTTACTGACACCTCAGAAGGGAAAAATGTGAGTACTTTGGATTTAATAACCTGTTAGATCTTGATGTATTCTCTTTCTAAGTAGCCAGCTGTATCAACCAAATACCCTCATAACCAATAATAATGCAGAGATTTTTACTTATGAGAAGACTTTTGTAATTAAAACAGGCTTTTACTGATCCCTGCACACTGGGAAGAAAATAGGATTTTGCCCTACAAAAATAATTATGTTGCCCTTTCATTTAAATATCTTTTTCCTAATAAATATTTTGTCTTTAAGAATAGAAGTTTGGAATTAAAAAGTTGCTCAGCAGCTCACAACAACAATTAGAAAGCTTATTCTGTTTCTTCTCTAAATACAGCACTTGTATGTCAGTATCTCCAGGCAGCTTAGGAAAAAAGACTCATTAAACAATTACAGTATGGCAGAGATCACTATAATTGCATTTGATTGATTTTAAATTTTTTTTTGTTTAATTGGAAATTGCTTCCTGAACATGTCTGGAAACTCTTTTAGCCCTGGTCACTTTGTTATTAATAGTTTTTCTATAATTACAGCACATGTTTAGCAAATATCTGAAAACATGATGCATCTTTTCTATGGCATAGTTGCCTGTTTATAATTTATAACACATGTTGCTAAAAAATTATTAAACATTGATGGTTTCATGTTAATACTACTATATATTATAAACACAACAAAATCATGCATTATAAACACAATAAAATCACTCAAATTTTCCCACAGCCTCTTCATCAACACTCACTCATTGTTTATATTTTTGGAAACTATAGTAGTGTAAAAATGTCTGTAAAGAGCATAATAAATGATTCTTGTCCACCTTCTCATACGTGAAATTGTTGCTGAACCTCTTGGTAAAATGTACCCATCTGCAGGGTTGGTGTGCTTCAAGGAAGTGCCAGGATTTTCAAACAAAACTTGCTGGTGTACGAGTTAGTGACAGAGCTGAGATGAGCTGGACTTGAGCACAGCAAATGAGTTTGTTCAGCAGACGAGTTTCTAACTCCCCTTGCCCTGGTGCTCAAGGGCTTTCTGCTGGGCTGGAAACCTCACTCTGCAGCCCTCTTGCTGTGGGTCACTGCTCTGTTTTCCCCGCTCTGGTTGTGGTGTCATCACCTTCGTCTCCTCCCTGGCAGATTTGGGAGTAACTGGGCTGGAGGGAAGGAGAGTGGGAGGCTTTGAGTGTGAGCTGGGCTGGCCAAAGGCTGTGGGACAGGAATCCTTGTCCCTGTGTGAGGCTGCTCCGAGCAGAGCCACAGGAGAAGACTGCTGCTCTCTCCTGACCACTGCTTCCCTGACAATCCTGTTTAGTGTAAGGTGTTTAAGCACTTCTGGAGCACGAGGTAGAGTTTAGGGCTGCACCTTTCCAAGGTGCCTGGACAGTGATTCCTAATTGTTGGTGTGAGTCAGAGCCACCTGCACTTCTCCTGGCATGTGCAGGATTAATGACCTTCCTTACCTGGCAAATCCCTTCAAAGATCTCCCTTGGGTACTGCGCTCTATATTAATTTGTGGCCTTTGTCCATATCCATAAATCTTGATTTTTTTACTAACAGCCTTTGAGCTCTGCTTTAATGTGCCTTTGCAAGTTTAAGTTGTTTTGCTGCACTTGAGATTTTATGCCTGCACAGGAGAGAGCTCTTCTGAGGGCTGGGGAGGTAATTGGAGAATGCTGGAGGACAGGCCTTGGTGAAGAACTCTTCCCTTGCATCCAGTTGTTCATTTTTGCCACATCCCCTGCTGTGATCTGTTGCAATGTGAATGGGTATTTTGAAATGAGGTTCATGGATCACAGGATTGTCTTCCTTCCTTTTGAATATTTAAACTCTGAATCAGTACTAGCCATTTTGTGATAAGGTTTCAAAGGATTCTGCTGGAATTCCTTGAGATACATATGGCGTGTTATTATTATTTTAATTGTATTTCTATTTATGGCTTGACTAATCGTTTTAATATAACCAACAGTTGTGTGCAACTTAATCTCTTCCATTCCATGTGTTCCTAACCCAGCTAAGTTTCCCTCTCTGAGGAAGACTGTTCAGCCCCTACAGTTATATTAAAGCTGGAATTTAATGTAAATTCTATGCATTCTGAGATATTGCTGTGCAAATATACAAGTTACTCTATTTTTGGTGCTACAATAATAACCAGAACTGGTAAGCACCTCAAATGGTATCTGAGATACAAAGAGAATCATTTGGTGCTGTGGACTCTCCCTAGTTAAGTGTAATATTATTGCCCCATTGTTTGCAATCTGTAATTTGCCATTCTGAGGGATTTTTTTTAATAAGGGGGAAACCTTAAAATCCTCTTAAAGTCATGGTAAAAGTGGGCAAGATATGAGATTAATTTTGCAAATAGGGCTTCCTGTGTCTTCTGTTTTCCTGCACAGATCTACAAAGCCATTGTTCCTTAGTGTCTGTGCTGTGCTGCAAATCAACCTGCACAGTTCTCCAGTGTTATCTTGGAGAGCTCCAAGGGCTGCAGCAGTGATATTTGTTTTATTATGTGTACAGCTGATGCTACCAGACTTCATTATTTCATTGTTACTCCGTGTATCTCCATTAGAAACAAAAGTAATGCTGGCCTTAAGCACAGGAGTCAGTGTATGTGACTGGAGTTTGTACACATAAATTATACATAAATCTGTCCCAGGATTAAAGGAGATTGGGTTTTTTAGAAATTTTGAAGAGAAGAATCATAAAGAGCTTTTAAAATTCAGTTCCTACCCAGTTCCTTTACAAAATCTCAAGGCCGAGGCGAGCGATGAAAAATCCATAAAAACAAAGCTTCAGAACCAGAGAGTGATGTGATGCAAACATCCTGAGGCAGTGTTCATTCTGAAGCAGGCTCATTTAAAGTACTTGGAGTTTTCCCAGTGCATTCAGACTTGTCATTTGTGCCATCTTTCCCTTCTTTGATGGAGTTTTAGGTGCTCACACCCTGCTCTTTCTAGGAAAAAATTATTGCCAGTGAAGTTTTATCATTAACTTTCAAACTACTTTTCTTGTATGAGGGAAGATAAATCAAAAGATGACCTAGCAAGGTCTGTGCTGATCTGATATGAATTGCTCACCCTAAAGAATAGACAATTTTAAACAGTTCTTAATAGGAACCTCAGAGATATTCAGAGCTCTCTGAACATGGTCTGGCTGCGTGCTTTAAGTGCCCCAGCTTGAGCAGGGCTGTTGGACAAGGTAACCTCTAGAGATCCCTCCCAAACTCAAAAATTCTGTGATATTTTATTAATTGGTCCCTCATTCTGCTGTTAAACTGATGTGGGGGTTTTGCTAACCTTTTCTAATGAAACATTTTCTTAGTTGGATGCACTGAAAAATACGGGTTCATTTTAGAACCAAGACTCTTTTTCCTCTTTGCATCTTTTTAAGCAAATGAAAATAGAGAATTTTGCCATGGAGGTAAATAAATAGACATGGGTGTGTTAGGATCTGGTTATGCTCTTTGAGGGTGACATCCTCAAATCCCTGAGGGGAAAAATGCTTTTGGTGCCTCGGAAATGGTAATTGTGGGAACAGGGGTTTCTGACCCTCTAGTAATGAACTGAAAACACATGGAACATACTGGGTGTGAGGAAGGGGAGAAAGGCATGTGTGTGATTGCATTTGCTCATTGATTATGTGCTGGAAAATGAGCAGGTGGAACAATCAAGCTTTGGAGTTCTGTTATCATCATTTTAGAACATTAAAAACCCATGTCACACAGTGTGTCCAGTGGATTAGAAACAAAACCACCGAAACACTGTCTGCAGCCCGGTGTGCTGGCCTTCAACCAACTTCTCATCCAGTTTGTACTTCAGTTTCAAAATGGTTTCTATGCTTTTCCAGGGAGGGGATGGGATTCAGTGGCATTTCTTCTGGTAGGGNTTTTTTGGTTGGTTGGTGTTTTTGGGATTGGTTGGGAGGGGGGGTTTGGATCAAATCTTGGTAATAATGAATTCCCACAATATGAGGCTCTATAAAGCAGCAGGCCTTGAGCCCCAGCTTCTTCCATCACAGTAACAGCGCTGCACTTCAGCTAATGGGAACACTGTGAATAAACAGCAGCTTTGAGACAGAGCCCTGCACTCAGAACTGTGCAGTCACTTTGGAGGATGAATACTGGCAGTTTTCCAAGACAATATCTGAGATGAGTGTGTGTCCATCATTCTGCAGAATTCCAGCAGGTTCAAGATGACCCCTTGCTCACACACACACGAACACACAACATTCCACAGCCCGTGTACAGTGGGTGTTCCCAAACCCTGTTCCAATGCTGTTCTCTCTGTAAATGCTTTTCTAAAGCAAGAGTGGCTGTGGATTTAAAAACAAACCCAAAGCACAGCAGTTCAGGGAGGGGATGACAGCCCTGGGTTCCCTCTGTGTGGATGTTGGTAAATGAAGTACTCTTGCTCTGCAGAGATTTTTCCCCTCAGTGTTGAGTGTGTCTCTGACAAAGCTTCACAGCTTTTGGGAAACTTAACAGCTTTTCAGATGAAAAACTGTAAACTAATTTACTTGTGTATTGCCTCTTTCTGCAAAGCACTTGGACAGGAGATAAGTGACAACAGGAGTTTTTTTGGGTTAAGGATAGTGGCACCATCAGTGTGTTTAAAAGCATCTCCTCAGCAGTGCCTGGTTCAGTGACAGAGCTGGAGGATGAGTAATGCAGTACCACTCAGGGCCCCCATCTTCTGTTTCTAATGGAAGATCTGACTGAGAGATTTCTTATTCCATAGAAATTGATGCTGCTTTTGGTCTTCTGGTACAGTGACATTTTTGGAGAGGTAGTGCAAAATACTTTAGTGCTGTTGAGAGGGTTGGTTCAGATTCCAGTCCTAATGGGTGTATTTAAAATCACATTAGGAGATTGTTAACCAAACTCTGTACAATTTCTTTCTGACTCTGAAAGGAATGATTTAAATGACCAAATAATATCACTGATGAAGTCAAAGTTATGGTTTCTTTTAAATTAGGATATTTTTCTTGTTAAAATGCTAATGATAAAGTGGAACCTCGCAAGAACTTATAGTTTTCTGTGTCATTCTCTGTTGTACATTTGTTCTTCTAATTAGTTTTTAAATAATATGTCTTCTTATTCTGGTGTTTGAAGTTCAGATTTCATTTTGAGAGTGTATAAGGAATTCTCTGTAGGCAGTTCCATAATTACAGAGTAATTTGTTTGTTATTTGATGATACACATTTTCTGTTATGACTATTCTGTAAATTAAAGAGGTAAAGAACCTGACTTTATCTCTACAAGTAATCAGAGATTTTTTTAAGTAGATGGAAGCAATAGTGAGATGTGATGGGTAATAGACAACACAGCACTTCGTGCTAAAATAGGGAATTTTCTTTTTTAAGGGTTAGAGAAAGTTCATCTAGCCCAGCCTTCTAATTTGCTGAGCATCCCTAAGTACTTTATAATGACTCTGCTCATGTTGGTACAAACTTAAAATTTAAAAAACACACACAAGTGCCAATTTACTGAGAATCCTCTGGACAGCAGTGCTGAGAAGTCCATTGCTGGAGGAGCCACAGGCTCTGTCTCTGTTAAAGGGCTGAGGATTGAGAAACCACCGGTGAGAGGTGGTGCAGGTGAAACCAGAAGAATTCTTGTCAAAGGAACACAGACTGTGCTCACGTAAAAGGCACGGACTGTGCACTTCAAGAGTGTTCTGTCTGTTGCTGTGTAGTTTTTAATCTGAGTTAATCAATATATATAGGATTAGACCTGGTTTAGTTCAGAAGTCTCCTGTGTATGGAGAGGAGAGGAATTCTGGGTTATATGACAGCAAAGGCTGTAAATTCTCTCTAACAGTCACAGAAATTGGTGTCAGCGTCTCTCCTCTGTGTGGCATCTGTGTTTCCCTGATGTGCTGCAGTAGCAAAGAAGAAAAAGAAACCCCTCAAACCTGGCATCACCTCATGAATGTGGTGATCCTGAACAAAGCTTTGCTTTTAATGTGCCAGCAGTGATTGTGTGGGTGACCAGCCTGAGCAGTGATGGATCCATAGCTCAGGGGCTCCTAAACTGGGAGAGGTGCAACACTCTCCTTCTCCAGCTGTGGGACCATAGGACACAGAGGAATTCTGGTGGGGGGACATGAATGCCCTGCAGCAGAATAAATTTTCTTTAATGGCTGTGGTATTGGGAAAACAAGATGATAATTTGGCTTCTTGAAATGGGGCAAAAATGCCAGAGGACTGGGTGACAAACACCAGGAGGGGCAATGATAATGAAGATGATGTGGTATGAGTGCAAAACTTTCAGGTGGAATGACCACAAGGCACTGCAGAGCTGGGCAGGGCTGGCCACAAGAGGATCATGACCGTCACTGGACATGACTGTGACCTCACTTTGTGATTAATGTGTCACTGTCCTTCTGGGACAACTGAATGTTGCAATTTCTTTTGATTACTCTTGGCTATTGGAGAGTTTCCAAGTGCTGAATTTCTGTACTCAGCCACTTTTAAGTCTGTTTTTATGATTCATATTTGACTGGCACATCAGTTGGTCACTGTGAGAGGTTGTGGGGGGAAACAGACTGTGCTGATGTGATGTTAAATCCCTTCATCCGCTGGAGCTCCTGATGATTTTTGACTTTGTGTCTGTGGCCTTGAACATCTGTTCCCTCCACCTTTGTGAAGCCAATGCTCAAAGGGAGCTGCTGGCTCCTGCACTGGCGCTCTGTGTCCTGGAGTATTTCTTTACTCTTACTTTTTTTCCACAAAGACGGATCCACGCAAGACAAAGTGCTTAAATCACCACTGAATTGTAAATGCTCGTTTATTTTGTTTTGTTATTATTTGACAGGTGATAATTGTTATAGGTGGGTAATGTGAAGGGATGAATATTGTGTGTATGTTAAGAGAAGTTTTGTTGATGTTATGTTATTGTAGTTTATTGTTTGGACACCCTCTGTTCAAGCTGTTGCCTAGAGAGGCTGACCTGGGAACAGAGACCAGGCAGAGTAAAAGAATAAAAAGGGATTTATTGAAAGCATCCAGCTTGGGCCATGCAAGAACCCCTTGGGGCTGCACCCAAGCAATCCAGCAATGGTCACAAAATGGATCCCGGGCAGGAGGCCTCACACTTTTATAAGCTCTGGTCCATCGGCATATTGGGGTTAATTGTCCAATTACAGCCTCAGGTTATGAAGCTCCATCCAGAAAGAACAGCTTTGTTCTTTTTCCCCATCGTTGTTTACACTCTTGGGCCTAAAATTTGACCTTGGTCTCCAGCTAGAAAGGAATTACTTTGTCTATCTAGCCTGTGAAGAGAGCTCACCAGCCCTTCATATGAAACCCAGAACTGTGCATTAAAACAGCACAGAGTTTGAAAAAATATAGGAGCTAAAACTGAAGGCATCATCCCCACAGTCCCCTTTCCCTGCACTGCACTGTGCTGTGCACAGCCTTGGTTGGCAGGGACACGTGGAGGGAGGTGTGGACCTGTGCCCCTGGCGTGGGGCAGCTGGGACAACACCTCACCTCCAGCCAAGGTGCAAGGAGGTCTCCAGCAATGGATGGCAAAGAAGAGCTGACTGGCAGACTTTGGAAGAGCCAGGGTTGGCTGATCCAACACCAGGGGCATAAAAGGCAGAGCAGCCATTTTGTGGATGAGCCTCTGGCAGTTGATCCTCCCAGCACTGTCCCTTTTCCTTACTCAGTTCTTTGTTGTCTTACTGAGGTTTAATAAACCTTTGAAAATTCTAAAGTGAGCGGTCGTTTCTCACAATAATTTTGGTAAGAAACTTCAGGAGGCTTGCAAGGACAGATCCCACTTCCTCCTTTCTATACTTAGGATCCACAGGTATAAATAATATTTAGTTTTATCCACATTTGCAAGAAGCACTGCTGTAGCTTTGTAGGAGGATTAGCTCTAACTGCTTGACAGGAGAGTGTGTGTTTATGTAATGGGTAGTATCCATGACTATAAATATATTTAAACACCAGGGCTGAGTTGCTGAGGATGCAGAGCTGCTGTTGGGATTGAGCTGCTCTGAGTGTGGCTGTGTTGGAGCCATCTGGACCCTGCAGCTTTGAGGGCCTTGTGCATGGAGCCTTTCCTCCAGAGGATGTGGGTCTCTGCTGTGTTCTCCCAAGGTTTTCACTAGGAAAGAAAATTTCATTTAGCAGCAGCTGGAGGGATGGAGGACTCAGAGCCACCAGGACACACCACCTCCTCTCTTTTCCCCCCACTACTGGTAGAGAAGTGGAGCCAGCAAGCAAAGCCTGTACAATTAACTTGCTGCCTCTTCATCTGGAGGGAGCTCAGAGTTACCAGCAACAAGAAAAAGTGCAATTGTAAGCTTATTTACTACAGTTATTAACCAGCTGGGATATAAAGCTTCTAAAGTAAAAGAGCTTTTAAATTTCATTCTGCTTAACCCTGTGAAAGCAAAAGAGTCGATTTTAATTTCTTTCATCGGGCATTCAGTGCAGCAGCAACCTTGCACGAGGAGCAGTGCTAATGGGACTGGGGCTTTTATTCTCCTGTATGTCCACACTCTCCCAGGAGCTGGTGGCTGACAGAGGTCAGCAGGGTCTGTGGAGGGGGACAGGGAAAGGTGTCAGCAAAGGGTGAGAAGCTCTTCCTCGACTGCAGCTGTCAGGTTCTCCGAGAGGTGGTGGATCCACAGCTTGGAGGTTGCTAAGCTGGCAGAAATGCAACCCTCTCCTTCTCCAGCTACGGGCCTACAGCAGGCAGATGAGGTGGGGGACGTGCATGTCTGCAGCAGAATAAATTTGTTTTAATAGTTGTGGTAGATGAAAAGCAAAGTGTTAATTTGGCCTCTTGAACTGGGGAGAAGTGATGTCTGATAATTCAGCCAAGACACCAGGAGGAGCCAGGTGATAATGAAGGTGCTGTAGCCTGCCCTGCAGAAGGATGTGAGCTCTCCTGGAGTTTGCACAGAAAGAACAGGATAATTTTCAGAGTTTGCTGAATAAGAATGCAATAAAAAATACAATGCAAAGAAGGATCAGCACAAATTGTGGCAGTTTAAGGTACTAGAAATGTAACAATGAATAATGCAACAGGGATGGTAAGATTTACTGTACAGTACTGAAAAAACTTGCTTTGCTCTTCGTTTGTGGAAACTCAGCCATGGTGTTCTTTGACAATTTTGGTTTTTATTATTTAGCAGTTTGGGTTCTTCGATTAAGGTGGAGAATTGGTGCTGCTCCCTTCCCTGAGGAGTAGTGAGCAAAAGTAAAGAAATTAAGGAAGAAAAACTACTTCAAGAGAGGGAAAAACAAATAAGAACAACATCTCACAGCAGGGAGTCAAATTTTGCACTGGAGCAACCTTGGTTTCACTGGAGCAAACGCAGTTTAGAGGAGAAAAATTCTAATCCCTAGATTTTGAAAGATTTTGAAATGGAGGAGAAAAAATACTCCAGTTGTGAACAGAGATGGGGGAAAGCAATATCAAGGGAGGGACAAAGAAGGTGTGATCACATGAAGTAGCTGTAGGGATTTCCTGCAAGCCAGGCCCACGACTTTGGTTGCAATCTCTTCTGTAATGCACACAGGCTTGGAATCTGGTCCTGACCTACCCTGCGAGGTGTTGATTTACATCTCAGGAGCAGTGTGTGAGCTAGAAAGAGGTGTGGTGCTGCCTCCAGGAAAAATGAACTGGAGAACTGCAGCCCTTTGAAACGTGGGAGTTAAGTGTTTTGCACTACTGAGAATCAGGTTGCTTTGGTGCCAAAATACGGATTTAGTTGCTTAAAATTAAGTCTGCCTGTGTCCCAGTTTCCCCATCTGTAAAATGTATTACAGCAATTTCAGCTAATCCTATTAAATTGTAGTACTAGTGTTTCACTATTAATATATCCTCCAGGACATGCATCATGGTAACTTTACCCCATGGTGACTAAAATTTCTGCAGGAGCACAGGATGAAATAATCAGAGCCTTAGGGACTCTGGAGCTCTCCTCTTTTAATTGGTTGACTAGAAAGAAATTATGCCAATTTTCTCCAAGTAAAGGTCTGGTCTACCCTCACCGTGAGGGAAGGAAAGCAACCTATTTTTCAGACTAGGAATTTTCCTACTTCCTCTCAACCTTGCTTTTTTGGGACAACAAAAATGCAGGATTTGGCGACAAAGCTTTGCTCTTGCGAATTTTTTGGTTTCTTTGTTTTATGCATCATTGTTCAAGTGAGAGCTCAAGCGCCTTCAAAATGTAAAAAACTCTAAAATGAAAAGGTTTCCTGCTAAGCAAGGAAAAAATCTTCAGATGTAATTATAGCTTCATTTCTTTGGCATTTTGTTCCATTTAGTGTTTTATTAAACCTCTCACCTGATCTTTGGTGTGTGTATGATAGAAGGAAGTTTGCAGTGCAGCCACCTCTGATAGATGATCTAATCCTTTTAGGAGGCAGGATGTAAAACAGGTCCCATAACACATCAGGATTTCCTCAGAAATCTCTGCTAAGGCTAATTATTTTCTTCCTTGCCACTGAGCAATTACTAACTCTCCTGCAGCTTCTAAGTGCTTCTGACCTTCAATATTTCTTCCACACGTGTGCAGAGATTACACCTCCAGTCCTCAAGGACATGCAGCTGGGTTCTCTCTCAAATCAGGGCGTGGGAAGGACGCAGTGTTTGAGTGATGCAGTGTCTGCTCACTCAGAGCATCCTCCAAAGGCAGCAGCATAACCTGGCACCTTGCTGGAAGGAAAAGCCAAAGGCCTGTGGGCAGGGGGTAGAGGAAGGTGATGGCACCTGGCACTGGCAGCTTTCTGCTGGGATAAATCACGGGGCAAAGGCAGTTTTGAATCCCAAATCCCAGGAGCTGTTCCAGGCTGGTACTGGAGCTGCAGTGAGAGATGCAGCTTCCTTCTAACCTGAACTTGTGAATGTGATGGTCTTTGTCTCAGAAGGTCTGGGAAATCTGATGCAGGGCTTTAGAGCAAGCAGCAAGAGCCATCTCACCCCTCTGTCCCTCTTCTGCACAGCCACTCCCATTTCTCTCTGATTAGGAGCAAAGGTTCAATGAGAATAAGGCATTAAGTGTTCACCAATGTGTGGTAATATTTTGGATATCCAGATTTTTCCAATACGTTCCGAATGTACTTTCAGACCTTCTGGCTGCTCATGGATAGCTGGTAATGCTGAAGATTAGCCTTAAGGTCTCCAGAAATCAGAAGTAATTTCAGAAATACGAGGCTTAACCTTCTTGAAGTATTCATTGTTTGATAAAAATCAATATGCATTTAAATATCTTCACTGTAATTATGATGAATTATGTACAAGGGCTGAAATCTAAATTTGATGGTCAGGTGCTGAGAGCTTAAGTCTCAGGTCATTTGTAATTTAGAAATGAATGTTCTACCTCTTGTTTTAATAAGTTAAATGTTACCTCTTGTAGTGCTTTATTTGAAACCATTTTCACCAGAGGTGAGCTCATAACCATTTCCTCTCTGTCCTCTGAACAAGGAGCTTCTGCCACTTGAAGTTTCCTCTCTCTGTTTAATGTTCTTCAACTTTAAAAACTGATTCCTGCCTTCTCCATCCTTTTTTCTCAGCATCCTCAGAAGACAGAGATGTCCTAGAGCAAAATATATGCCCCCAGCATATAGGTCTGTGTACTCTGGGGCTTCTTGTGAGAGGGAAGTCAAGACTTGGAAAAAAAACCCTTACTCTTTTGGGCACATTTTACACCCTCTTTGAGGGGTCAATTTTTCAAGCATTCCCTTGGAGGGAGCTTTGCCTCACGCAGGAACTCTCAGTGTTATTACAGCTGTAACTGAAAGCAGAATGATGCAATTAAATATTACACCATCAGTCAGATGCTCCCTGTTGCTGTTTCATTAGATCAAGAACAAACAGCCTAAAAGGGGGGAAAAAAAGAGCAAAATCCAAAAGTCACTGCAGGTTTTCTACAAGGGGAAGACACCTTGGGTGACTTTACAAACATGTCTGTGAGGAGACACCTCTGAGGAACTGCAGGGAGAATTCCACATCATCAGCAACCTGCAGTGCTTGGCACAATTGAATATTGAGAGAAGCCTTCCCCTTCCATAAGGGAAGATTAGAAGTGCTCCATGAATAATATGTGCTTCTCTAAACCCTGTTTACCCTGCAGGGTAAACCATCCTCACAGATGCACAACAGACACTGAATGAATTTCTGAGAACTTGAACACAACTGGGATTCAACCCCAAGTCTTGGAACTCATAGAGGTTTTCTAGCAACTAATGGATTGTCTTCCTGTTGAGGTGATTATAACATTTTATATCACACATGAAAAAGTCTGACTGTCCTGAAAACTATTCCAAAGGTCTATTTGGAATTCCTGCTAAAATCATGCTGTAACATTGATACAACAAATTCCCCAAATGTATTTCCTGTCTAGCTGTGGAACTGGCTGCTTCATGTGATAAAGATATTTTATGTATTCTGGAATTCCTCTAGGTAAAACTGGGGGCAGGGTGGTTGCCCTAACTGGGGCAGAGCAAAACTGGACAAGATTCTTCAAAGAACAACACTCTTCCTTTCTACCTGTAAGGCCTTGGTATTGCTGGAATAGCAGGGTAAAGCTCCTGCCTAATGAAAACCTCAGTCACTCAACCTACGATATTACTTCTATCAGAGGTAATTTTTCAAAGTGCAGGTAAACTCACCAGGGCATGATCCTTGTAGTAATGAGATCTTTCATTTTCTTTTCATTTTCATGGAGTTATGCATTTCAGACACCTCTACAAGTTGCCAGCAGTGACCTGCTTTACAACATTTTAAACTAGAGCTGGTCTGTGGTCTGCCTCTTTATTTCTGGCAAATATTTTCTTTCATTGTTATTTGTTGTGTGTTTTCTTTAAAGTAATTCTTGGACTGAAAGTCTATTCTCTGCACTTGTGTTTGTTTTTTGGTTTTGTTATTTTTTTTTCTTTGTAGCAGTTTAACTGTTGTGACCTGAAAATTTTTGCTCATTTTATTTTCCCGAGTGCCTGAGCTCACATTGCATTAGAAATGAGGAAGGTTGAATGAATGAAGGGTTACTTCTCCCATCTCCCCTCTCCCCTCTCTTGTATAATTTTTCTGGAGTAACTGCTTGCAGCTGGATACTCCAGTTGGAAAGGTTGCTGCTTTTCAGATTTTCTTAGGCTCTCCATTTCTATCTGAAAAGCCAACTTTTAGCTGTGACCCCGGGAGAAGTGTGTATATTGTGATATCAAAATTGCATGTGCTGGGAAGTGCATTCATCCTGTCTGTTTTTTTCTCCACAATGGAATTTATTTCTCTTTACTTCTGTTGTATTGTCATATTCCATTATTTTTTGAAATCTAATCATTTTCTTGCTGTGGTGGGTAGACCCATTCCTGCTTTCAGGGCTGGACCAGACCACTGAGATCTACCTTAGCATGGATTGTTGAAGTCAGAAAAGCAGTGACAAATTAAACAAATGACAGTTTGGCTCAAAAAAGTGATCCCCCCTGTTAGAGGGTTCTGGCTGATAAACAGGAATGAGGTGTGTGTTTTCCTCCTTTGTAGAGTCAGAACAAAGCACGCTCTGCAGGGATGCTGAAATTGCTTGCAGCAATATTTTCTGTAATATGAATCCAAATAAGTGAACAGACAAAGATTTCCATGAGAGTGACTGACTCACGGGGAAGAATCCCTTTCTCAGACACCTTAGGAATGCTTTTATAGCTGGGGAATTTCTCAGCATAAGAAAAGCAGCTGGGTGTTGCAGTCTCTGGTGCTGCCAGGGTGTTGTTCAGGGCCCCCAAATGGCTTTTCCACAGCCAAATTCCAGCAGTCCAGTGACAGCAGCTCCAGAGAAGTACCTGGCAGAGGGAAGATGTGGCTCACCCAAGTGCCAGTGATGATATAAAGGCTGTTCCTGTATTTCCTAATCACTGTCTATAGGATTTTCTTCCATTTCTTTTGTAGTGTGACTCTAAATCCAAACAGAAGGTTTCAAAAGCTTGCGTTTGTGTCTTATTAGCATTTGACTATGGCTTGCTCTTTGAATACTTTAGTATGTGTAACTTCAAATCCTGGAGAATATTAAGAGCACTGTCATGGGTCAAATCAATGTAAGCTGATACTGAAAATCATTTAAAATCCATCTGATTTTTTTAGTGACAACCTTTTTATGTACCAGTGCAATATGTAACTCTATGCCTGAGGTGGATCTGGGCTTTGTTTTGGAAGTAACTGAGAACAAGTGGTAAATAGAGCTTACTATAAATTAAACCAGCTTCCCATAGATACGCTCACAAGCTGCTCTGAGTCTGGAGCACCAGACTCTGGTGAATGAACTGCAGAAGTTGAGGAAATTGGAAGCTCATAAGGAGAAGGAAAAATCCCCCATGGTGATATCAAACCCCAGTTCTTCAGATATCTTTTAGGGAAAGGGGCAAGTCCTTCTTTTGAGTGTTAATGTGGGGCTCCTTCAGCTCAAACCAAGGTGTCAGCAGGAAACTCTATTTCCTCAGTGGTGTGGCAGGTGTTGTATCCTTCTTTAGTCTTTATTCTTGCATCTGGTAAAATTGGATAACTATTTAACTTGCTGCTTATCTCACTGTGTAACCTGGGACAGATGTCCTAAACCAAGTGCCACTGAGCAGAGCCGATAATGCACAGCATTTCTCCAACGTGTCTTTATCTTCAAAATGCTTTCAAGCAATAATTAAAAATTGCAAGGGAATGGAGAAAAATGTCAGTGCAGCAGTTGAGTTGTGACTGACTGTGGGACTGTGTCAACAGGTGTCAGCCAAGTGCCACCAAAGGACTGTCCAGAGCAAAACTGCAGCTGCGCGTTTGTCACGTCCCTTGGAAGGCAGGAGAGGATTATTTTGGATGGAGAAAATGTCAGCCTTCTGGATACTAATTGAACCTGATAACAGGGCTTCAGTGACATAAAGTTGAGAGAAATGGAGAAAATCTGAGTGCTGCTGTGCAAATTGCTGCAAATGGTGCTCGGGCAGGCTGCTGAAATGTGTTAGCCAGGCTCAGCCAGGCTACCTCTCCACCTTGTCTAAAGCTCTCTGCACTTCTCCCCTGGTGACTGACATGCTCAGGATGGATTTCTCTCAGGTGGCTGGCAGTGGATTCTTGCACAGATGACTGACCCACTCCCCACAGCTTTAGGTGTAACCCTAGCACCTGGGTCTGAGAGATGTCTTAGGGTTTGTGCTTCCATGAGGAATAATCCAGCTGGTTTAGATAAAAATGTGTTGTTTTGACCATGGCAGGCGCCTCCTTGGACTTCCCTCCCATGTATGGACAGGCTGGACAGATGGGCCAAATCCAAAACTGTGAGGTTTAACAGGACCTCGTGCTGGGTGCTGATTTTTGGCCCTACGATTCCCTGCAGAGCTCCAGGCTGGGGACAGGGTGGCTGAGCAGTGGCCGGGCAGAAAGAGACTCCGGGGTGCTGATTGAATGGCAATATGAGCCATCAATACGAGGCAGCAGTGTGCCCAGGTGGCCAAGAAGCCAAATGGCCCCTGGCCTGGATCAGGAACAGTGTGGCCTGCAGGAGCAGGGCAGGGATTCTGCCCCTGTGCTCGCCACTGGTAAGACCACACCTTGAGTGCTGGGTCCAATTCTGGCCCCTCAGTTTGGGGAAGGATGTTGGGAGGCTGGAGGACAGCCAGATAGGGCAACGAGGCTGGTGAGGGGCAACTGAGGCAGCTGGGGTTGTTTATTTTGGAGAAAAGGAGGCTCAGGGGATCTCATCCCTCTTTACAACTCCTGTCCGGGGGTGCAGCCAGGTGGAGTCTGGCTCTGCTCCCAGGGAACAGGGACAGGACACGAGCACACGGCCCTAAGCTGTGCCAGGGGAGGTTCATGCTGGACATTAGGAAGACATTCTTCCCAGAATGAGTGATTGGGCACTGGAATGGGCTGCCCAGGGAGGTGTCACTGTCCCTGGAGGTGTTTAAGGACAGACTGGATGTGGCACTCAGTGCCATGGGCTGGGTGACGAGGTGGTGCTGGGTCACAGGTTGTGCTGGATGATCTCAAAGGTCTTTTCCAAACTCAATCTTTCTGTGATTGTGTGACAGTGGAGGCATCAGCCTGGATTGTAATGGGTACAAGGGACACAAGCCTGTGCTCTCAGGTAGGGGAAATGATGGCATTGAACTCTGCATAACCATTAGAGATTAAATGTCATCAAGTTTGGGTCGAGCAGCTTGAAAAGTCTGTGCATGCCTGTGCATGATAATTTTGACATGCACTAAACCTCTGGGGAGGAGGGAGTGCATCTGTTTGCTGCTGCTTTCCTGGTGACCCCATCAAAATGGATAAGAATAATTCATTGCATAGAAATAATTTGGGCAAAGCACTAGGATATCTGTTTCTAGTAAAATGCCCCCAAAGCATTAAAATAATTTCCTTTTGTATTATGATCAGTCGTTATATATCCATGTGTATAAAGAATATCTGACTACAAAATACTGCCACCTCTGCTGATCCACAGTTACCTGAAATTCTACCTGAATAATAAATATGATTCTGATGTAAACTTAGGTTTAGACTGAATTTTCTGCTGACAATTAAAAAAAAATCACAAAATATAGTAGCCAAGCAAACAAGAAAAAACTCCAGACAACCCCAACGCCCCAAAAACCCAAACACATCTACAAACAAACCCAAACCAATAAACCCCAACCACCATAGAAAGAAATCCTGAATACTTTTTATCAAGGTTGTGTGAGGATGGAACACTTGGATTGTTTTGGGGTTTTTTATAGTTTAATTCAGTATAAAACTACTTTAAATCCCTTCACACAGTTTTTAGAACGTAAATGCAAATTACCAGCCAAATAATACATTTACATATTAAGAGGAAGATTAGAAGGTAATGAAAGTAAAACTGAGAGTTCTGAGTGAACTTATAAAAATATTCAGTAGAAATGTGTAATTCTGAGCTGCAATAGAATATGTCTTTCCAGTGTTTAGATATTCAAATCTCTAGTTAGGATTTTTTTTCTGTCTAATCTTCATTTTATGTACCAGAAATCTGAAAAAAGACATTTTCTTCTGTATATTTCAATCTGCAGAATAAACGCACACACACCCACACCCCCTGACCCATCCCATCTCCCAGGGCTACTCCCTTCCTGGAGTACCTCCTGAATAATTCTCCCCGTGTATCTCTGTAATGGGCCATTATTCTGAGACCTTCAGCACTGGGAAAGAAATTCATCCTCGTGCAGGGGGCTGGCTGGAGATTGATGTGCCTCTTAAATTCTGGCAATAGGTCTGGGCTGGGCTGTTCTGTCCAGCAGGGATTGCAATTCCCAAAGCACAGGTGTGGGGATCTCCTTAACCCCAGGAGACCCCGCAATATGTAGAAAAGTCCAGGTTTGCAGCCCGTGCTGCTGAAGGAGTCTGCAGTGGTTTGTTCGTGTTCTCAAGGCAGTTTATCAGTTCCTTATCAAAAGTAGATTTCTCTGCCCTGCCAGGGTTGGCACAGAACGCGTCCAGAGACACACTGTGCCCGCCCCGGGTCAGCTCTGATCTTTGATACTAATAACTACCTATTGAATGTTTATCATTAATTACCAACCCGTGCCCCTCACACCACACTGTCCAGATCTGTGTCAAACCAATCCAAAAGTGCCAGCAGCACCAAGAAGATGGAGGTTATGAAGAAGAACATAAGATAACATTCCACGTGTAAAAATCCTCCATCTTGTGCCTCAGACCCCCCTGTACAGATCTCCAACCCCCCTGTACAGGGCTTTAAACCCCCCTGGACATACACTCAAATTCTTTTCTTTTTACTTATAACTACTACTATTTCTCTATCTAAGTTTTTGTGACTTGAAATTCCTCATACAAAGTTGCCAACCTGTTCCATGGATTAGAATCAGAGCCACAGGCATTTTCAGTATCATTCCAGGGTCCCTGACACCTCTGGCAAGGCTGAAAAGCCTCCTGACCAGGTTTTGGGTCGGCCAAAGGCATCATAGGAACCCCTGGGTTCCAACACACAGGCTCCTCCTCTTTGACCCAGGAGTGTTACTGGAGAGCAAATTCCGTCCTGTGTAGCTCTCCTGTTGCATTTATCCCTCTGTGGTGAACGACAGCTTGTCCAAGCCTCTGATTAAAGTGCCAGCTCGGATGGGGTTTGGCATCCATCTGTGGATCTGGCTGCGGGTCCCACAGGTGGGGATGGATCACAGAGCCCCAAAGTACCTCCTGAAACAGTTTGTGTAGGATGATTGAGGGTTTCCCACTGACTAGGATAAGTCCTTGGGGAATCATTTGAGGAAAAAGGAAGAAGGAAAAAACCTGGCAAAATGTAAACAAAACAAAAACCCACCAAACAAACAAAAAAACANTGGTGCTCTCTCCAGGGAGAGCCTGTCATCTGCATTCAGATTTCTTTATGAACAGAATGCTGTAGGTTGTTCCAGGCCGGAGCACCGCACATGTTTACGTGCAAGCTGAACAACTGGGGGAGCTGAGCTCTGCAGTGAAGTGGAGAGAGCAGCTGGGTGGGCACGCTGAGAGGTTCCTGCAGCTGGGACTCCATTAAATATTGAGTTCTGTTGATGGCTGACAACTGCAGCACGTTAGAACCACCCACACTTCTTCTATGCATGCAATGCTGTTTTTGCTGCAGAGTCTAAGTCCAAGAATCAAGAAAATTAGCAGAAATTTCAACCAAATTATGTCAAATTATGTTCATTAATGCAGCAAACCGCATGTACTTAGGCTAGATTAAGATTTGGTGTTGTTGGGCTTGTCTGTCTCTCCCTACACTCTGCTGCTATGGTTAAAAACCTGCCCAAAGCATTTTGGGGCTGTTTGGTAGTGGTTTGGTTCATATAGCCATAGAAATCCATTCTTGGAAAGCATTACTTTTCAAAGTACCCTATAACCATCTCCTGTTGAGGAAATAATGTATTTGGGCATCACAATATTGAATTGTAGCATAACATTTTTTTAACAGTGCTAGAGGAATATTAGCATGGGCTGAGGCCACCAATTTCTGTCACAGTTGAGCAGCCTGAGAAGTTGCTGCTGAATCAGGATTCCCAGGAGGTGTGAGGGCTGGTTTTGCCTCTGTTGTTGCAGAGCCTCTTAAAAGTCTGCAGTTAATTTCCATTGGTGCCTCATTTCTGCAAGTGTCTTCTAAGCCAAAATATTTGCACCAAATTCTATGGCCTTTCTTCAGAAGTTGTTCTGTTCTGCCTTTTCATTTGTCAGGCTTTGCTGGACATTTCTGTGTGCGTTTAAAGAAATAATTTCCATGTAGAATTCCTCCTGAAGCAGTATAAACATCATATTTACAAAGCAATCCCTTTGAATGTAAATAGATGATTCCTGTTTCCTACCACGTGCTGAATCCGCACCTTTTTCTGGCACAAGAATAGTGGCATCATTGGAGCTGAAAAGATGGATGCAACTTCCTAGGATGTCTCTTACCTTCCACCTCTTTTTCTTTCCAGCCAAAAGAGCTGAATCAAGTTATTGAATCAAACTGGGAGGACTGGTGCTGGTTTACGTTGTTGTGTTCTGACAGCAGCAGTTTCTTTTTACTTTCCTACTTCTGGAGAGGTAAAACCCCACTATTGAGCTGTAAAGCTTTTTCTGGAGAAACTGCTCTGTCTGAGGGCTCATGAGAACATCAGAGCCTTTCTTTTGCGGGTCTCTGGCAGGGCCATCAGTGCTGTCAGGGGACTCCTCAGGCACTCTGTGTGCATGGCAAAACCCAGCAGCAGTGTCCCTGGTTTAAGCAGCGTCCCCAGTGGCACAGAGCAGTTCTGGGTGCCTCATGGGCAAATGAACCATTCCGTATTTTGATCAGTTCTCCCTGGCTGTCATCGTGTTGGGTTTGTGGTGGGTGTGGGAGCCAAGATATCTGCTGCAATGACAGGCTGCAATTATCCTACCCCGGCCTGCTAACCTGTGCTAACGTTCTGTCCTCTGGCTCTCAGCTCTCTGGGCTCCATGAGAGCCAATTTGTTGTGATATTACAGTTCTGGGCCGTGTTCTGGAGCAGGGCTGTGGGACACCAATCAGATCAAAGTGCCTAAAAAGAGGAGGGTTAGAGGAAGGGAAGCTTGTCACAGTTTTAGAACTCACCAAATAGAGACTGAGCCTTCTCAGTGATTCGGTGATTTAGTTCATGCTGCTCTTTCCCTAATTTGTTTTAGTTGATATGGTATTTGTGTTTTAGGAAGATGTTTAGTCTATACTCTGCTATTCAAAGTTTTAAACTTGGTCTGTGTGGCTCACATTCAGCAATATAATGCTCTTCCTTCTGAAAAAACATGACCCTTGTAACTCATTTACAGGAGGAGAAGCTTATGGAAAATCTATTTTAAAGTATACTTTTAGAAAACTGAGAAATATCTAAACATTATGGACTTTTTGGAACACAGTGCAAAATAAAAAATGAAAAGAGCAAATGATCCTACAGCATGGTGGAAATGTTAGAGGTAAATGATCATAAGCAGCAGAAATTTGTTTAAAGACCTAAATGATTTGTAATTAAAAGTCCTTTATGGCAATTTGGTTGTACAAATTGTAGGGGTGGAAGCCTTGTCATGCTCTTGTGGCAAGATGCAATAAAGGACTCTAGATTATTTTTGCATTCACCATGGGAATAATGCCATTAAAAATCTAGCAAGAATTTTGCAAATATTAAATCAGAAATTACCAAAACACTCCAGTCAGGCAGGAAAGTATTACTGATACAAGAAATTTCCAGGTTAAATGACTTGTTGAAAGCAAACTAAGATAAAAACAAGGGTTAGACCAGACTTACTACAGAAAAAAAAAGGAGAAAGCAAATAACATTTGGAGCTGCAGTGGAGCTGCTGACACTGAACCTCTGTGCTGTCTGGAAGCTTTGGGCTGGATTTGGTAGCTTTGTTCCCAAGACACATCTTCAGGAAAGGGCACAAAGACAATGTCAGCCCAGCTGTCAGGGGAATGGAGCTGCTGGTGCACAGCAGAAGTTTCTCAAGTGTTTTTTTTTCGTGGCAAGACAACAGAACAGCAAAAGCTCCTCCCAGAGACACAGCACTGGTATGGACTTCACCATGCCAAGGCTGCATGGGCTGGACCCCATTTCTGCAGCTGCAGACCTGCGTCTCTGTCAGGACTCACACTGTAACATCCGGTGGGATTTATCCGCAGGGATTTTGCTTTTTTGGCCGCAAGGAGTTGCAGAGGCTTTCCTGCCTCCTGGGGCGGCTCAGGGGCAGCAGTGGGTGTCAATGAGCAGTTACCAGAGTCTCTTGCAAAGCTGCCCGGTGTTAATCTCGTTGGATGTATCTGTATTTAGAATTAGAACTGTGTTTGTGTACCTACTCATTTGCATGTTAATGGGGTTCTCCAGGGCTTTTCCTTGATCTTTAACAAGAAGAAAGCCTGGCTAATTGAAATTTATTTGAAAAGGGTTTATTTGCCTCTTGGGCTGGGGACAACAGACTAAAACAGCTGAGGAAGGCTGCAGTGGTCATGTTAGCAGAGTTAGATTTGAATGCCTGAGCATTCCTACGCTCTCAGGATAAACTGATGGAGGCAGTGAAGGGTGCACACTGATCCCTTTCCTGTCACCACCCTAAGCTGGTTTGTGTCCAGCCTGTTGTAGTGGCTGCTTCCCAGCTGCTGCGTGGGAGCTCTTGTTTAGGGGAACAAAGGACCTGCATGTAAAGCTTTTCATGTCCTGTTGAACACCTCTAACTGCTGAATCTGGCTCCAGGGTGCAGCGGTGACAGCCCACAAAGACCTGTCCCGGTCACCACCACTACCCCCTGACCATGGACTGTCCTTAAACGCCACACATCACACCCTGGCTTTGTTTATTCCAGCAGCTTTCGTTCTCCAAACCCCTTATTCCACTGTCAGTGGAGGAAGACTCTTCTGCCTCAGCTCTCAGTGGGTCTGGCAAGCAGCCCCGTGCTTTGTGTGTGCCCCTTGTCCAGTGGAGACCGAGGTACTCTGGGAATTACCTCCAGGCTGGGAACATTGTGATGGCTCAATCCATCAGCTGCCTCCCTGGCCAGCAGCATCAGTCACACTGGAGCTGGAGGTCAGGATTTCAGCGTGGAAATAACATTTTGGGTGAATGATGATGATTATTTGCTAGGGGGAAAGAGTTGTGTGTTTTCACTGCTCATCCTCTGTGGCCTGTGCTTCCAGCTGACTGCATGAGAGCTGTCCTGGTGTGCATCTTCTGGGGTGCTTTGGTTTAAACCCAAATACTGGAGTTTCTTTCTGTCTAGTTAGTCACCAAAAAAACACTGCAGGGGATGATTAACACTTCTCTAATCTCTGTGTTTTAGAACATGTCTATGATTTGGTGGTCTCAGTCCATTTCTTTCCAAGTATTTAATTGCTGGGTCTTGTGTTGAGGTTTTTGATTATGAAGAGTTCATTAGAAGGCAGACAGCACATTTCCTAGTACAGAACAGGGTATAATCACAGCTGAAGCACAGCTGTCAAAATGAAATGAGCAGAAAGTGAAGCTCTTGCTTTAGCTGTGCTTGTAGACTCATTAACTCTGAAAACCTCACACTCCAGAGTGGTCCTTCCTGCCTGTGTGTGGTAAGAATGGATTGCCATGCTGCTGTGACCAAAGTCCAGCTGGGTTTTGTCTTGCTGTCCTGCGGCAGAGCTGACGGATGTTATGAAGAAAGCACCGAGGTACCTGTGATCTGCCAAGGCAGGGAAATACAGATGTGACAGAGAGAAGAACAAGGCTGCCAAGCAGACCAGAGTCTGGAGGGGTGAGGAGATGCTAGGTGGCCGTGTAGAGCTGTCCTGGTGACATTTTCTGTGTGGCAGAGGAGGGCTGGGTGAGGTCTGTTCTCGCAGCAGTCATTGTGCTCAGACCTGATAAACCATTTAGCAGCTAAGTGCAAGCACCTTGTGAAACCAGAGCTGTTTGTACCATAAAAGCAATTTCCTGAGGAATAATTGAGCGTCTTCCTGTTCTTGAAGACTCTGAGAGTTCAGGGTAGGATTGGATGATACCAGCCTTCCATCCTTTGTATTCCTCCCAGTCTCTCGAGACGGTCCCAGATTTTATTTCTGCAGTAGAGATAAAGGTGCAAAGGCTTTACCAGAGTGCACAGGTGTGGAATTTTCTGGAGCTTTTTGTAAAAGCAATGGAAAGCTGTAAATGACTGGGAGCCAGCTGGCCACACATTTCTGGACAGGGAAAAGGAAACCCACAGTATGTGGGGTTTGTGCCTTACACTGATGGGCCTGGTGTATTCAGCAAATTGTCCTGTCATTTGTTGGTGATTTTGTGGCTATTTATAATCTACCCTTTTGATTGCCTTGAACAAATACGAGCTTTTATATCTAATTTATCAACCCCTAACATGCTTAGAGCAAATGATGAAACAGTTCACCTTTCCTTTCTGCTGTTATTTATGAATTCTTCCTATCTATAAATAAGAAATTATTGAAGTGCATGCATATTACCTCGTATGTGAAGGAGTTTTTCCTTGTCCCTTTCCTATTTTGCAGCAGATGTACCTCCTGAGATGTACTGAGATACTCTGAAATCAATTGTTATTTGGAAAGTCTTTGGGAAAGTTGAGAGAGAAAAATAGAATATTAATATTCAAATGGGTTGGTAAACTCTGCAAGCATTTTAGAAGCACCCTTCAAAGAAAGGAAGTAAATTTTATATTACAAAGAAAGGATGTAAATTTTAAACTGGTCCTGAGGGAACTACACAGGACCACTACCGAACAGAGCACTTAAAGTGTGTCAGAAATATATTTTTGTCCCAACAGCTGTGAAACCTCTTCAGCATTTCATTAATTGTACCCTTTATGATGTTTATTCCTACTCAAATGGAAGAATAAACCAAGATTAATATTACAGAGAAAATGTACCCTTTACAACAGAATTTTAACTAAGTATTGGGAAAAAAAAACCCAAACCATGGGCTAAACTAATTCTGCTTGCCTGGAGTAATCTGGAAGCTGAAATGAATTTATTATTTCTTGTCTCAGTATATTAGGATTAAATGGAGGACCGAAAGCAACAGGAGTCCTTCATACAAGCATTTCAAAAGCCTCAAAAGGGAGTTTCAGAGGCATATCCTGCTGCAAATTTTATCTTAAATGTGTTTACATCTATTTCAACAGTTGAGTTTTAATGTATGCTCAAGTTCCTTTCTTAAGCAATGGTTATGAATATTTGTACATGGCAGACAGTGAAATAGGATGTTTGACAGGTTTGCTGTGACTGATTAAATTCTTTCTCCACTTCCATTAGGGTTTTAAATCTCACCTTGAGAATCTCATCCACACCCTTGATGTGGTTTTTAAATGACATTTATGGTGTGTGTATGGAACACAGTAACTGCTGCAAGCTCTGTATTTAATAATGAGCCTGAGAAAGTACTTGCAGGTAGTCCCTGGGAAATGATAATGAATTTTTCAGCAGAAACATCTAAGGCTGTCAGGCACTGGTGCTGGGTCTGCTCACTTTTCTGTATTCCTGTGAGCAGCAAGCCCTGTTTCAGCAGGGTTGTAAAATGGAAAAGACACCTATTTTCAAAGCCATTTCATGGTCACACATGATTGGGTCAGCCCTTCTGGCCAAGCTCCTGGAGGAAACAAAAATAACAAAACAAAGAAATGTATGTATTTACCTGCAAATCCACTCAAAACCAAAGTGAAATCAAAGCCTGAGACAAGGGACAGGAGCACAGCACGACCAGAAAGCAGAGAATCTCTGGGGAAACACTGGGGAGAAGTTGCCAGGAATTTTTCACAGACAGTGGTGACAAAGCCTCATTGTTTGGCAGCTGGTGAAGCTCTGCTGGTTTCTGTACAGAATTTGGCCAGATATTTGCTTGTGGAAGGGAGGCTGTCTCTGAGTGGCTCTAGCAGGATGTCTGCACATCAAAAGTCGGTGTCCTCAGCCTTCCAGAGTGTCTTTCCCTACGGGCAGCCTCTCAAATTTTCGTTTTAATTAGGACACATTGGGGTTGCATGAGACACTGTATTTTCAACTCCTGGATGTAGGAGCACGGGGCTTTATCTCTCTCTCGGTAAGGGCTGGGTGTGCTGGGTCAAAGACAATGGTTATTTATGGTTTTTAATACAGAAATGCTCTCTAATAGCTCCAAATCCCCTATGGAAGTAGTTGCAGTGTGCTTATCATCACGGGATCTTGGTGGTGGGTGGTGTTCTGTTGGTACCAGAACAAAAACTATCGAACCCAGGGACAAGAACAGGAAGTAGAGTCTCTTTTAATTTATCTATAATTTACCTTTCCCACCCTCTGCTTTTCAGAGATTTTCTAACCAAAGCACTGCATTTGATGGGTTCAGGCTTAACTTTTGTATATTTAGCTGGTTTTGAAGAGAATTTCGTTACTGACTCACAGGTCAGTCGCTCCTCCCCTGTCCCATTTGAACACATTTGAATAAAAGCTAAACCTCTGCTGGCTGTAAGATTTGAAGAGGGAGAAGATGCTGATGTTGTGTTTATTTCCAGTACTTTTTAACTCCTGTTCTGGAAGGCAGGCAAACACAGCACTGTGCAAAATGTGCCTAAAGCTACAGTTCTTTCATTTCCCTGCACGGTGCCCGTAAGAAGAATTATTAAACATGGTTTTCACAAGGCAGGCATTTGTTTTTTATATCAGGATTGGAAGATACACTGGGGCTTAAGAGATTTATACGCTATTGCTTCTTATAATTGTTTCTGTAAATGGATGTGAGAGTTGAATCACTTAGCATCATTTGCTGGGCTGGAAAAAAGCAAGGCATTTAAATTGAGCTTATTTTCACAGCCAGGCAGATGATGTGTTATTCCTGAGAACACCTTGGTGTTAGGGTTTATTACTACATTTTTATTGCTGCCTTTCCATGGGAAAGAGGAAAAAAAATAGAAATAGCAGCTCAGGCTGTCAAAACTCTGGGATATCTTTGAAAATATACATTCTCCATATATGAACAAGATTTATTTTCACAGAGCCTGCCTCTTCATATCCACAGATTTTCCTAATTTTACCAGCTCAGATGATTTTACTGGTTCAAATGGAATTGGCACCAGCTCTGAAAATCAGGATCCTGGACACCTGTACTCCAAAGACAAGATTTTCTTGTTGAATATTCTATAAACAAAACTGGGTGTGTGTACCATGAAAGTTTGCAATTCCTAGTTTAGCCATTTTATTTTCTTGCAATAATTTTTCCACATACATGGTATGCTATTACAAATTAAAGATGCAATTTTCCTTCCAACACAGAGTTAAATTTTCATTTTAAGGACACTTAGTGCAGTCAATGGCAGGTTTTTTTTACAAGTAAAGATAAAAAAAAAATAATTAATATTTGGATTTATTAGTATTTTTCCCTGTAAAAAGGAATTCGTTTGAGATACTGAGAAAAATACATTATTCATAATTTCATGTTAGAAATAAGAAAATTGATATGAGGGTATTTGGCATGGACCATAAAATCTCATTAGCAGCAGGGTTCTGAAACAACCTTAGAGGAGAAATATATTTAGTCGGACCAGATTATTACATCGTAGTGCTACAGAGTAACCTATGCTCTCCTGATTATTTTGTAAGATTTTAGGATATTAGTTTATTTTACTCATTAATTTTCCCTCTTGAAATTAATATTTAATGAGCAAAGTTCCAGAATAAGTCCCTCTGCCAAGAGTGGTTTGTAAATTGAAGCTATTGAGTGAGCAGGAGTTTTTCTATATTAATTTTTGCTCTGCTGTTTTCCTGGACTGGAGGAGAATACTCTGTCCTAGTGCAGCTGGGAGTCCTGACAGGTTTTTCCTCAATAAAGTTCTTGAAGAAATTTTCCATCCTTGTTCCCAGAGAAAGCAGCTTTTATTGTAAACAGGTCTGCAATGTTTGAAATGTTCCCGTTGCTCTCCTTGGGGCCTGCAGGTACTTCTCTGGCAGGGAGATAATAAAGATATTAAGATGCAGCATTGCAGCACTCTTGTAATCTCACAGTGAAATAATTAACTCTGGTAGCTGGATACAGGGAAAAATGTCTGTTTGAAGAGCAGGGTGTCACTAATTTCTCTTTGTGATAGAATGTGTGGATAGTCCAAAGGCAGGCAGTGAGCTGTGCTCCTGGCAGCAACGCTCCCCCTGCTTTCCATGAGCCCAGAGTTATCTGCTCCTGGGCAGATCCAGGCCCTCCTTCAGCAGGAATCTGCTGCTCAAGACTCTGAACTAATAAATTTCACTGGTAATCCTAGGTGAAAACCAGGAGAAGCCAATATTGAAGTGGGACTTCAGTGAACAACACTAGATATTCTCAGCTGAGGTGATTGTAACTCCTGGCCCTTTGCCCCCCTGGCTTTTCCCAGCAATATAAACCAGTACATTTTCAGTGCTTTCAATATTAGTTTAACACCAGTGTTTTCACTAATGTTCATGCTCCTTAAATTCCCCTGCAATCTCTGCAGTGATGGGGCCATCCAGGACACTGGGATTTCAGCAGAAATTGCTCCATTGCTGTCTGAACTGGGTTTGACCTCTCAAGGTGCAGTATTGCAAAAGACAACTTCAACTGCATAACAAAGCACTAAAACAATTATTTATTTTTAGCTGCATCTTGCTCCAGAGGCTTGTTTTCCAAAGTCAAGCAGGCTTTCGGTTTGGGAAAACACTGAGAGGATAGCTATGAATTCAATCTGTGCCATGAAAAACATTTAGAAGTCTTAATTTACATTAAAAAAAACCTTCTGAAGTTGTTTAAGTCTTAATCCTTATTTAAAATATTAATTTTAGACTACATCAGGTAATTTCCATTTACTTTTTTTTTTTTTCAAATTGACTGTTTAAGGGCATTCTATAACATGGGGTTCAGGGCAGCAGGGGTGTTTCTGGTAAATCCTTGGAGATTCTGTTCTAAAATAAATCCAACACTCGCCAAAGTCTAACGTTTGAACACTACTTCTGCCTCATGTTAAAATTTTGACCTTTTTTCCAGTTATTTTGTGTTTTCTTTGCTTCTTTCTTGTCTACATCTTGTAGCTTCTCATAAAAGGTCTCATGTAATGGCCATTAAGATCAGCAAGAGGCATTGCAGGTAAACATGAGAAAGTTCATTCATTCTTAAACATCCAGGTTATTTTTAAAAGGAAAAATTCACCAACCTCATTAGGCTAAAGACTGGGACATTTCACCTGGGGAGATGTGGTTTCACTCCACTGATGTATGGGAGTAATTAAATGTGTTGTCTATAGCACTGCAGGCCTATTATCTATTTTATTATACTTGTAATAGCCAGCTTAAATATTTTGGAGAACCAATTTGAAGACCCAGAAGTATCCAAGTGGAATTTTTTTAGATGATAGGAGGAGGTGCCTCAGAGATGCAATTAAGGTTCGATGTGCTCTTGTTGTTAAGCTCCTTTAGGGCTGCAGAAATAGTTTTGACTCAAATGTTCTGTGCAGGTCAGGTTGTGCAGGAGCTGGAAATGAGACATGAAGGATTTTCAGGGAGGTTAAAAGGATTTTATTAAACTGTAGTTGTCTAAAGGCCAACACAGAAGAGGAAAAATGAAAGGTTTTTAAACAAATCAGTACCTAGTCTCCAGCAAAGGTCCCAAGGGAGCATCAGGTGCTGTTTTGTGCCATGGAATTGTCAACAAAGCGAGGAATTACAATTTGAGGAAAATAGCATCTGTTCCTCAACACGGGTGCATAAAGAACATCTGATTTCCTATCATTTTAGCCTAGCAACCTTGGTAGAAAAAAAAAAAAAAAGAGGTCATAGTAAATATATATATCTAGACACACAGATATAGATCCAGGTAGAAAATCAGCTGAAATTTACACATTACATTCAGAGAAAAGCACATACTGTCTCTCTTGCAGGACAGTCTGGGTGATGTGAAATATTTTGTACTTATAAATTTTGACAGGTTCACTTTCTCTCTGGGAGAAACAGAAATACCAGAAACAAAAATACTATATGCACTAAAAAAGAAAATGGAAAAAAGAATATGAAAAGGTTGGGAGGGTCAAAAGAATTTTCTCCATCTGGGGAAATCTGTAACTCAGGGGGAATCCACAGGTAGCTGGATAAGGCTGCTCTGTGCTTCTGGGCAGTCCTGGGAGTATGATCCATTATTACTACCACATAAATCTGAGACTTAAAGCCTTACTTCTGGAAGATGTAGGCATCAGTCTCATTATTGAATCATTCTTATTTTTAAACAGAAGGAACTATTTCAGGGGTTGGTGGTTTGTTGAGTTTTTTTCCCCCTTCCTTTGCTGATCTGATGTTTGTAGCCTGTTAACATTTGTATTTAACTGGCAGTGAAATGCAAGGCTGTCTAAACCAAAATAATTATTTAGATAAGCTGTTTCCTCAAAACACTTTTTTCCTTCTACTGAGAAAGCAGTTATTTGAATAGCGCTGTGTTCCTGCCTGCCACATCCCTCTCAGCCACTTGTTCAGAGGCACTGCAGACACAGCACAGTAAAACCAGAGCAGCTCCTGGGCCATTTTTCATCACTGACAGTGCAGCTAAACCACCATGAAAGCTCTGTCTGCAGACGAGCAGGTGCCTGACAGAGGAGCTGCTCCCAGCTGCAAGGAAAAGAATTGCTTTTTCAGGGCTGGGGACTTCCTTAGGTTGAAAATTTAATTTCCAGATGTTTGCTGGGGGATCCTTTGTAGCCCTTCCACTGCTCGGTGGCCACAAAGAAGCCTGTAGTGAGACGGCCACCATCACCCTTCCTTTTAATTTAGGCTGCTGGAATAGGATTCCTGTAGGTGCTGCTGTTTAAGGGTTGTTCTTTCACAATGAAGGCCTTGTATGACCATAAAGTGTAAGGATTTCTTTTGTGCCAGTATCATCCCAGGTACCATTTATGAGCCAAGGGATTTAAAAAGCAGAAAGGAGGGTAAAGTCATATTCTGCTCTTTGAATGCAGAAAAGCTTTGCCAACCTTTCAGGAACACAGGTGCTGGGTCTGGAAGTGGAATCAGACAGAAAAGGAATCTGATCCAGTGTGGACCTGGGCGCATCAACTACCAGTGCTTACGGAAGTTTTGACTTATCTTCAAGGATCATAAATCTGTTTTATCCCAAAATGCAGGGGCGCGAATCCTTGTTGAATTCAGTAGGGTCACTTTGAAAGAAGCTGCTTTCCTGGTACATTTGGGCTTGTCATTTTAATCTATGAGCTGTGACAGAGGGAGGGACAAGGCTGGGCCAGCACAAATCTGGTGGCAGAACCAACACCGCTGTCCATGGTTGTGAGGCCAGTGTCCCCTCAGCAGGAAGCACACTCTGCATCTCTCACGAGCACACCCTTTTAGTGTCACTGGAGTTTATGGGATTTGCCCCATTGAATTATATAAATAGCTACAAGTTACAGCCCTGTAAAATCCTAAATGTCCTTTCCAGGTTGCTGAAGACACTCAGTTAACATTGACCTCCAGATGAACTAAATAAAAGCTGATGTCAAAGGGAGTTAAAAACACTCAAAACATTTTCTTCTCTTTGGGAAAGTGGTGAGCATTAAGTAAAGCTATTACATCAGATATCTAGTCTGGATTTTCTTCTTCTGTTTGTTTCTGTTTGTATGTGAATATATGTATATTCATGGATCTTACAGGCATGTGTAAAATACAGGAGAAATAATGCTCACCATAAAAATGAGTAAATGTGGAAAAATCATAGTTGATGTAAAGTGGCTGTTCTTATAGGGGAATTGCTCCTAGTAAATTACATAGTCCTCTCTTAGAAGTTTCAAGTTATGTGTAGATATTGATTTTTCTCATGAGTCACAGATCTATAACCTAGATAAAAATCTTTTTGTGTTCAGCAGCATTGTTGAGTTAGGAGTTTTCTTGTGTACCTGTGAACGTACAGACTTCCATAAAAGCAGCCTGTTGCTGCAGGCAGGAACCGCTCTGCCTCTGGCTCCTTGGGGTGACTGATGTCCAGCCTGAATGCCAATGGTGTCCTTGAGTTTGTGTGTGCACCCGTGAGGCTGCTCTGCTGTGCTTTGCCAGGGAGTGATTGTGCTGGATAACAGCTGTAATGGATATCGTGCCCAAACCCGCAGAGATTAGCCCTGACAAGATATGTGTTTGTCAGGGTTTATAAGATTAACTTCTCCAGAGGTGACCTCAAGCTGTGGTTACCACCCGAAAGTTGAAAGCAAAGCAGACTTTGATTAATGAACCTCACCGGGCACTTGTTTCTGTGTCGCTTGAGTTCTCACCCCCAGAGAGGCTCTGCTGAGCCCAGGAATCCTGGGATGCAGGAGCTGAGGAATTTGCTCTCTATGGCCTCACGTTGAAAACTGCCGTGGGAGTCCCTTGAGAACAGTTTGTCTCACACCATTTTCACTTTAATGCCTCCCACTGCCACCCGTTACTCAGTTGATGAGATGGCTCTCTGCAGGAAAGTCCTGAGTTCCCAAGGAGGGTTTTGGGGTTTTGGTTGACTCGTGAGGGCCGTGGATCCCGTACAGAATGATGTCCATGATGGTTTCTGGGCCCAGGGGCAGCGCTGGGCCGGGAGATCCCTGCAGAGCAGGCACAGTGCAGCATCAGCTCCTGCCGTGGGAAGCTGTCCTAGAGTGCTGGTCTGACTAATTTCACACAGTGCTTCTTTCTTGTCTAATTCCAAATTCTCTTCATTTCTTTCAATGTTGGGTTTTCCCTTCTTATTTCTGCTTCTCTATCGCATCATTGTTTTTTAGTTTGCTTGTTTACAGCATCTCAAAGGCTGTGTTGCCCATAGTAATGCTGATTTCCTCAATTCACTTAGAATTTCCAGTTGTTGGGCCTTAAACCCTGGTTGTTTAATTTGCCCACCGTTTTTTTAATCTTCTCCTTAAAGCATGTGATGAATTTTTCAAATTTTGTTACAATCCCAAGTAATTATCACCCCACCCACACGTTGCAAAGGGTACATTTTGGAGTTCATGATTCCAGAATGCATCACCACCCCCAGAACTTGTGAAAAACCAAGAGTAAGATTGAAAGGGGGTTTTATGTGGAAAAAAAAATACTCTGCCTTCTACTTCAGAGGCCACAACACAGTTACAGCTGGCACAGTGCTGAGGTAGAGTGAAGCTCCCAGGTGTTTCTCTACAAATGCAAAACAAAAGGCACAAAAATAATCACACCTGATGGGCACTGAGGACAAAACCCTTCCCCACAGTAGCACAGAACTCGGGGTTTGTGCTAAATGTCCTAAATGATTTCTTCTTAGATGGAAATGCATTCCTGAAGTCAAGGAAGCCTTATGGGGCGGGAAAAAATAAACCATACTAAGGCAAGAAATTGTGAACATATTCCAATTAGTGTGTTAAAAGAACTTATTTTTTTTTAATTGTTCTACAGAGTGTCTTTTACTGATAATCCAATTCACCCTCTGAAAATACACAGGTTTTAGATGTTTTGCAAGGGTTGTTTCAGATAATTTTTTATCAGCAGAAATTGCTCGAGGAGATACATTGTAAAGTTTTCTTTCATCCACTGATAACTTCAGACGTTTAAGAAAATGAGAAATAAGATTATTTGATGAAATCATTACTCTTTCTCTACTTAAAGATTTTTAAGGAATTGATTAATTTTAAGGGAAAATAAAAACCTTCAAGATGTCATTTTTCCAGAATAACCCACAAGTATGACTGAAATCGATTTGCCTTGGGATCTGAGGAAATAGTCATTTTTGGTATGTTTTTAGTTAGGAAAAGCAGTTCTGGGGAACACACTTTTCACCCTTGAGGGATGTTGAAAACAATAATTTTTCATTATGAGATAGAGTGAATATATGGTACTTGCATGTGTAGTAAAGTGAATTTTTATATGCCATTAATTATCAGTTCCTGAAAGTAGATGAGGGATGGTTGAGATGCTCAGATGATCTGCCTGGGATGCTTTGGTCTGCAGTGCTGGGTATGATTTATCTCCTATCAGCTAGAGAACAAATGTCTTGTACAGGTTGGAAGTTGAATTTTCCTGTAAACTGACAAGATATTTGCTACATTCCCCATTCCTGCTGTGTCCCTTTCCATTCTGCAGTGCCCTCTTAAGGTGTGACAGAAATATTGCTCAGGATGGCTCTTTGCAGCCATAATTCTTCTGAAATGTTTCACTTTGAGCACGCAAAAAACCAAACAAGCATCAAAGGAAAGTGGTGTTTCAGAGGCGATTAAAAATTAAAGTGTATTTTACATAATGAAGAAACCTCCTTCTGTCACCTCGTGCTTGTTTGGGACACCAGCGAGTTCTTCAGCTCAAAATCCCGTTGCAATTGCAGCCATGCAAAATTCATGCATTTCATTCAATCCCACTGAAGGCTTTACTCCACAGCACGTGTTCTCCCTAAAATACACGGGGTTGTTTCCTCCCAGGGCTGGTGGAGCCACAGCTTTGGGCTTTTTGAGATCAGCAATATTAATGCAGCTCCAACAAATCAATGCAGGCGCGGGCCCCGAGCAGCAGCAGTAAACACTTGGCTCTCATCTGACATGCAGCAGTGTCAGTTCCTACTTGGGCACAGCTCCTGCAATTTGTTTTCATTTGTGTTGAACCACCAGAGTCTTTTGTGCTGCCATTAGCACTTTGGAAGCATTAGGGAGCAAAGTGAGATGGATTCCAAGCCATAGATGTTCAAAATCAAACTGATCTTTCGTAGCTGAAAGTGAAACTCTGAGAAGCTCGGAATTCCTCAGTCATTTCTCCAAATTCATTGTAGAAATCATCAAAGCACTGTTTTTCTGCTTTATCTTAGTCTGAAAAGGAGAAGTTACTTCTCCTGACTACACAGTGTATTTTATATTCCAAATGCAACCCAGTGTCTGCTGACACTGAACCCTCGTTTATTCTTCAGAATACATTGTCTACAAAATTACTACAGAAAGTAGTATCTGTGGGAGAGCAGAAAGTAGCCAGCAAAACTACCATCTGAAACTTACCAAATCCAATTAAATATAATTTCTTTTAAATAAACAGTTTTTCTTTGGGCTTAGCATGGAAGCCCACATAGTTCTCTGTCCTGTTTTGCTTTCTGTGCATGCTGTCAAGCTTGATAAATTTTTTAGCAGCTGTCAAATTAAATTTATTACCAAAGAGGTCTATGTTCTTGTGCAATCCAGAAGGGAAAAGCCCTGCTGACTTGGTTTTGCTTCAGCTTTTGTCTTTACTACACTAAAAGCCTCATATAGTTAAGATCCATGAACAGCGCCAGTTAAACAAAATATTTCATCTGCTAAAGTAGAGTGTGTTTGTATGTAAAATATGAGTGTTTATATTTATAAAACAATTTAATAATAGCCCACATTTTAAAAATTCTGCTTTGATCACAGAGTCTGCTAAGAATGCAAGTGTTAAACTAATGGAATGGAATTTGAGAGCTGGGGTGGGCGCAGCACAGTTGGAGGTGCTCTGAAACAAGGGAATTTCTGATGATGTTTGGCTGAGGGAGGAAAAATGCCAGAGCCATGACTGAGGGGTCTGAGGATGTGTCCCCAGTGCTGTGCAGTGAGATGTCACCCTAAGTGTCAGCACTGCAAAGAAACCTCTTAAAGAGCCATAGAGGGTATGGCAAAAAAGGAGTAAGATCAAGGGGGGAAAGAAAAGTATCTTACAATGTGTTTAAATGTATTAAATATTCCAAATATCCTGATTTTTTTGGGATAGAAAACATGAACTCCACTTCATTCATGGAGCTGGCTGCTCAGCAGCAGTCTGGACTGTGCCTTACCTCCTGCTCTCCCTTCTGCTCTAGAAAAGCTGCACTACCTTGTTCTGACATGCAACCATCTGGTCCAAGTCTGGGAAGTGAATTCTTTGCTGCTCTGCAAGTCTGGGTCACTGGCAAAGCTCTTCTGTGTTGTCACTCCTGAGAAATTAAAGTTCAGCGAGTCCTTCTCCACTCTTGTGAGGAGCAGCCAGGGCTCTGAGTTACAGCAGCAAACAGTGAGAGGCAGCAGGAAATTAGAGGGATTTATTTTCAATTCATTTCTGCAGAAATGTGCACAACTCTGCTCCCAACAACTTTCATTTAGATGAGCGTCTCTGTACCACCAACTATTTCCACCCAAACAAAAAAATCTTGGGAGTTCACCTAAATTAAAGAAAATGTGTTCTGAAAAACAACAACAAAACAAGCAAACAACCTTCTGATCCCCCTAACACCACCACCCATGGAAAGGGAGCAGTTTGGACTCCCAAGAGTGATGTTTCTGTGATTTTTGGGGAATGTAAAGAGATGCTGATCAGTGCTGAGCAGAAGGGATGAGGAGGGGTGAGCAGTCCAGCACCTCAGTTTCAGCACTGTCCTGGACCTCTGCTGAGCTGGACTGGAGTCTTTTATCATTGTGTGATCCCTCTCAATTCATGAATTCCCTTTCCTGGCATTATTTACATTTTATTGATCAACTTGAGCTTTTTTCCACATGTGAAACCTCACCCCTGAATCAGTGTCCATCTGATGATCATACCAGGATGACTTGAGCTTTACAGCAAGTTTAATTTAACTCAGAGTCAATAGGATCAATCTGCCTCAAACTGATTTGAGTTTTTCCTCAGCAGGTGGAATAAATGAATTTACTCAATATGAAAAGTTGTATCATTTGCTCCCCAGGTCTGCCAATGAGAATATCATTGTTACCAGTTTTCTTTTATTTACTCCATCAGTCCTTTATGAGGGCTGGGTTAATATGGCTTCAGGTTAAGTTTTAGAGTTGGTCTATTTTTGGGGAAATTATTATTTGCATAATGTCTGCATTATCATTATTTCATATCATATAATATAATTTCATATCATATAATTATTTGCCTGTGTTTTTCAAATTTACCTTGTCTTGCATAACTGATATTACAGATGTGAGTGATTGACCTAAATTTGCTGAAAATATCACCTTCATACACTTTTTAGTGTATTTTCTGTGTTTGCAAAATGTTTAATTTTGTTGGGGAATATAAGAACAGAAAATTACCCTTTTTTGCATCTCTAAAAGAATTCCAGAGTCCTTAAGAAAAAGATTGTCGTACAGTTTTACAAAGATCTCAATAGATTTACTGAATATTTTAATTTTTTAAAATCTTTATGCAGTAAAGTTGCAATTTGTAAAGACTTCAGCAGTAACCCAACTCCTTTCCTCCTGAAGTCAGCGGAAAACAGTGATTGATTTCAGCAGGAGCAGAATGAGCCAAGAGCAGGTAATTATGAAAATCATACCCAAGTGGGAGTAGACCTAGGTTAAATATTGAAAAGTGCCTCGCTGGCTGAGGACTGGGAGTGCAATTGATTTTTATTATGGGTGAATTTCTCGCCTGTAACTCCACATGCTGGCAGCACCAAGTGTGGGACTGCATTTTGGTGTTTCTTGCCTTGGGGTGACTTCAAGGTAGGGAACTGTCCCTCTGCTCAGTGTTCAGGGGTCACACACTGACCTGACCATAAATATGGTTGGGGGTGTGTGTGTGTGTGTATATATATATNNCTGACCATAAATATGGTTGGGTATGTGTGTATATTTATATAAAAATAAATATTTATATGTATATATTGTATTAAATAAAAATATTTTTCTGTTTAATAAAATATACATTATATATTGAATTATATATATTATTATTTCTATATTTTTATGTACGTGCATATGCAGGGCATGGCTGCAGAGATCCCCCCTGGTTGTAATCCACACTCAGGCAGGGCACACAGGTGCCATGCAAGTGCCACCCCAGATGAGGGAGGGTGTCAAGGTAATTAGTGTTGCTGCTTTTCACAATGCAGCAATCTGAAAGCGGAAGGCAAAGTACCACATAAAAGCTGATAAAAATACATTTCTGCATCAGCTTGGAGCTGCAGCCTCAAATCTTCTAATCTGCCAGGCTGAAACCTGCAATTTGTTCTCATTCAAAATTCCCAGGGAAGTTACGGGCTTATTTCAGTTCTTGATCAGCTCCTCCAACGTTGCATTCTGGTTGCTCATTTCCAAACAGAAATCTGAGCTGCTGGTTCTAATTGCCATGAAGCCTCTGAACAGGTCTGACTGTTTTAAGGGCTTGGAATCAGGATCTATAACGCTCACTTCAATCTTCTTACATAGGAAGGAGAATGGGAAGCGCAAGACACAAATAAGAATCAGCACCATTCTGATGGCAGTTTGGGGATTTTGTTGATGTAGCTCCTACTGTAAATTTCATCCTCTGTTCCACTGTTGTGACATTTGACTCAGTTTCTGTACTGTTCTCTGTGTTATCTCTAGGATCTCTATATGAACCTTGCAGAACCACTGCCAACGAGTTGCTCTCAATGTTACTGATTTTGGCTGTTCTGGCTTCAGCCCTTCCCTTACCTGCCTTTGCTTCCACTTTGCACCACCAGTGAATTTCATTCCTCTATGTAATTTCTTTTTGGGTAAATGACATAGGAACTGTGCCTGTGTTGGGGACCTTGATTACTCCACTGGCATCAAGCTGGCAGCCCTGTGAATCTCAAATTCTTCTATTCCAGGTATCTTTTCCATGTAAACCTATGAGAATTTGGAGTGGAAGATGTCTGAATTTTTTTTTTTTTCTTTTAAGTTGCAGTTCCTCTTTAAGTTAGATGTGTATTTGTGCAATACTCCTTTTGCCTTAGGGAGAGTTCTTGTGGACAGTATTTCAATTGCATAATAGTCTTGTAAAGTAAATAAAATATTATCTTTGCATATGAAAAAACAGGATGAGCAGCTAAGACTTTCTAGGATAATGCTGGAAGTCTGTGTGCATGTAGGATTGGAACTTTTTCTTCAGATCACATTACTTCCTTCATTATAACACCATGTGATCATAGATAGCCAGTGTATCAACCCAGCAGGATTCAATTAAAGAGAAATGGTGAATTATTATAGCTTTCCATCAGTATCTAAATTTAATACATCAGATTCCTTCGAAACTTTTAAGATGTGTTTGTTTTCACTCAAGTTGTATTTTTAGGAGCTGTATATTGTTACCTTATGGTAATAAGCATCAATAATAATTACCATCCTTTTGTTAATTAAATCATGCAAATGTCCTTGATGTAGACAGCTGTGGCACCTCTTCTAGAGATGCCATAAAACATCTCCTAATTCTGCTTGGGCAGAGCTCACAGGCAGGATGAGCTGCTGCTCAGGACTGGGTGGGTACAGCCTCTTACGGCTTGAGTTAGAATTTTTTCTTGTGTAGAGCGATGTAAATTGGGATAATTGTGTGAAGTGAAGTTGCAGTGGCATTAAACTGCTCTAAAAAGAGTCAGATTTATTTTGCATTTGAAGTTTGGTTGTGAGATTTCCTGAGTGAATTCCAACTTCCTTGAAGCTAATAGCAAAACTTCCCCTGCCTTTAAATGCAACATCATTTTACCTCATCTCTATTTGCCTGAGAACATCCAGAATGTTTTCAGCCATCATCTTCATAATCACTGAAACATTCTCCTAGTGCCAATGGGACCAATTTACTAACTACCTTCAGCGAATAGTATTTTGTCAGTCTGTCATATTATTTAATGCCATAAAACAATCCTCATTATAGATTCTCTTCTGTCTTACAAAATGCTACTATCTGGTTCTTCTTTCAGCACACTTAAACCTCTGTATCCCGTTAATACTTTGATCACTTCAATACCAAAATACCTTTTTGACTGAATTTTTTCCTTCAGGGCCGTATTTTTTTCGCTGTGTATGCTACCACATATATTTGGAAAAACTTGTGTTGCCTGTTGAGTAGAAAAGAGATACTCTATTCTTTAAAACCATCAGTGTACCTTTATTTACTTGATATTCTGCTATTCAATATCCAGGATTTATTGTTCAGCTTTCTGTTTGTTTTATGTAGAATAGAGAGTAGGGGTTACCTGATAAACCAGAGGTTCTCAGGAGGAGAATGGATGAGGATTTTAAGGATGAAGGATCTTCCACTTTTCCAGGCAGCTTAACAAACTTGTTTTTAACATGACCAGAAACTTAATATCAAGTACTGAAAGGGAACAATAGGATAGAATTTAAGTAGTAAAACCTCAAGAGAAATGCAAAGAGATTCAGCAAAATGCAGCAATGGGAGATGCAGACTGGGGAATCTGCAAAATGCAGACTGGGGAGATGCTCAGTCAATTCTTGTGTGCCCATGGAATCCTTACTTGGGAGAGAAAGTTACTCAGTGGCTCCCACTTAATTTTTAATTTAGATTTTGATTTTTTTTTGCCTAAGTGTTGTCAATATTCTTTTAAAATTTGTAACTTGCAAAGTTGAAAAGCCCATGAAAAAATGGGGATCAAATCCAGCACTTCCCAACCTGATGAAAGTTCAGTGCCCAAGCTCATACACACGTGATGTGTAAAGCACCATGACACATGTGGAGACAAAACAACTTTGTTTTTCCTTGCTTGAATCATCCCTGTGGTTTCACTTGAGTTTGTGGTGACCTGTACCAGCTCAGGATCTGTGATGTTACATGAAGAGGAAAGAAATCTGTAGTTTTAAATGAAAATGCAATTTTTTTCACTTTTTTCCCCCCTAGAAAACAAGTCTTTATTACCTTCAGCCATTGAAGTGGTATGTACAGAAATCGTGTTCCAGCTACAGAAGTCTACCGAGCTGATGTAAATAATTTACAAAAATTTTTTTTAATCAGTGATACTTTAGCGATTTCTCCCTATTCCTACTGCAGCAAGGTTTGATTTTCCTATGGCTGTACCATCTGTGCAAACAATTTGTAAACAGGGAAATAGCAAAATTAACCAAATAAATTATTCCCAAATGAATTATTGGCTCAGTTCAAGCATTTCCTTGAAACAAACCTAGAAGTTTTCAACTAATATGCTTTGTTACGAGAATCAAGACTGGTTTATTTAAGAGAGCTTTCTATAACAAAAGAGACAAAAAGGAAAACAATTAATCTGACAGAAGTGCAGACTATGCTGGTTGTCAGCTAGTTTTGGGCATCAGCTTTTGAAAAATAGAACAATACATGAATTTACACCATCAGGGGATCCAAATTCTGTTTGGATCTCTCATCACCCCTCTTGAGAATATACAGTTATACAATTTTCAGAAGTGGCTAGGTGAGTTAAAAATGTTTGTTTATTTGGGAGGAGAGCTCCTTAAGTAGCTTTGGTGCATTTTAACATAGTGATCTCACAGGGTAGCTGATATTTCCCTATGGTACTACATGGTGGTTTTGTTTGAGATATAAGGATAAAAACCTCTTTTTTATATTAAAAAGTTTAATGAAAATTTGAAAAACAAGCATCCAGAAAATATAAGCAGTGAGATGTCTTAATAAATATTCCATATTAAAAGGTAAATAGACCTTTCATTTTTTATTTTAATGGCTGTTAAGATTCAAAGATAATAAAGTGAGAGTATTTTTTATGATCATTTTGTTCTTCAGAAGTATAACACTTCTGATTTTGGAATTATGTATGACTCCTTGATTATGGAATTTTGATTAGTCTATTAACTTGAAAAATAATGAGCTGAGCTATCATAACATGAGGCACAGTCCTCAAAATGAAAAAGCTCTGAGCCCAGCCTTCCTTGAGAATATTGGGCATCACACCCGCTACCCTGACACACATTTTTCTCTCACACTGATGGGCAGGGTTCTCATGTTGGAACTTGTTTGCTCACAGTAGGTGGTGAGATAAAGCCTTTCCGTGAAGGGGAAATGTTAGATTTATTAATCCTGAGGAGTTCCAACATGTCAGAGGCTGAGGGGGAATCGAAAACAAGACTGAGAGAGAAGAGCAGCCAATGAGGACAGCATTTCATCTTGGGGGCTGATTTGAGCCCCCGTGCTCCAGAATGGATAGTTTTGGCTTTGTTTTTATTTGGTTTTTTTTTCCTCTGATTTGTATATTCTTAATAGCAAATAGTCAGCAGTGTTTCTGCATCCCGTCTCTCTTTGCATTCACTTATGTCTTTATTAAGTAGCTTTAATAGGAGGATAGAGCAGGGGTGGGTGTGTCCTGGCCCCGAAGCTGATGCTGTGTCAAATACTGCAGAAATTTCACTTGCAGGATTGTCACGGAATCACAGGTTTGGTTGGAAGGACCTTAAAGCTCATCTCATTCCACTCCCTGCCACGGCAGGAACTCCTTCTACTGCACAAGTTACTCCAAGGCCCGTCCAACCTGGCCTTGGACACTTCCAGGAATGGGAATCCACAATTTATCTGCACAACCAGCTCCTTACCACCCTCACAATTGGGATTTCTTCCCAATATCTAATCTGTACCTGCCCTCTTTCAGGGCATTAGGGCCACAACGCCTCCATAGTGGCTGAACAATTTTGACAATCCTTAAGAAGTGAAAGATGAGACTTTTTAAAGTAGAATAATTGCAGGTAGATTAAAAATTGCTAGTTCTGGGAATGAGTTTATTCGCAGGGGTGGATCAAATGGCTGATCTTGGAGGAGAAGACAAGAGTGTGATAGTGTGGTGCTCCTGTGTGGAAAGAAGCTCACACTGAGTGTAAGAAAGATGCTGCTGATCTGACAGAGGAAGGAGGGCAGGTCAGGGGTCTGTCTGGCCTGAACTCTTGCCCTGGATCAATACCATGGAAATCAGAGCTTAAAAACCTGGAGAACTGGCTGCTGGGGTGTGGAGTGGCCCTAAATCAGAGGTAGAGAGCAGAGTTAATGCAGGTCACACGGGGTGCTGACAGGGCCAGCAGCTGTGAGCAGACACCAAATGAGCTCCTCACGATCTATTGCTCAGGACCCTCGTTTGTTTTTCCAGAGGAGAATTTTTGCAGCCTGTAGAAAGCTGCATCTCCTGTCAGGATGAGGCATAGGGCAGGCTCTGCTCTGCAATTTGTACTGGTAGAACAGTGTTTAAAAACCACAGGAGGGTTCTGTAAGTGAAACGCTGAGCTGGATAGAGCTCCAAAGGGGATGGGTTCTGTGGGTGAGGGGAAGAGGATGTGCACAGTGGAAGCAGTGAGTCCCAGCAGGCGTCCCTCTGCTTGCAGGGGCTCCAGCAAGGCTGGAACTGATGCAGCCACTTCTTGACAATTTGAGCTGTGTGGATTTCATGATTGAGGAAGTATCTCCCCCTCAAATGGACTCTCACTCTCAAACAGGCCAAATCAAGAAGCATGACCTATTTTGTTTGCAATTCCTCAGTAGTTCTGCCCTCCAACTAAGACATAAACTTTGTTTTGGCATAGCAAAGATCTTTAAGAATCAGAGCCTCTGTATGCAGTTTCTGTCTAGAAATTAGCATTAATTTGTGAATTCTCCTTAAGAATTCTGGGAGGTTTTGCTTATCAGCTTTGGTCCTTCTTTTCTGAAAGAGCTTCTTTGGGGTTTCACAGCTGAACATATCTGTGCCTCCAGAAGCACTGGAGAACTGGTAAAGTGTGGCTGAAAGAAAAGTGTGACATTTGTAACTACTCTTTTTGTAAAAGGAAGGAAGGGCTTGTTAAAAAAGACAGAGATCCTATTTTAACAAAATCCTAAATAGTTCTATGAGGACAGAGGTGTTTCTGTAATGAAATAATACATTAAAAAGAAAAGAAATATTTTAAGAAAGCAGCTCTGACAATTAGATTCATCCCATTCCTTGTTACTTTTCTTCAATGTCACAAAAAGAGATGGTATTTCATTATGCTGTCTCTCTTACTTCCAGGTGGTTTTGTTTGGTTTTCCTCCTCGCTTTCTTCCCTGCTGTTTTCCCTCAGCTTAGATTCTCAGGTAGTATTTTTTCCGTCACAAAAATTGTTCCCTAATAGCAGAAGCTGACATCCATATAGCTCCACCACAGCATTTCTGTCATACACAACTCCTGGCATTTATTTTTTTGTGTTTAACTTGTGCATAGCTAGGAATAACTGCCTTTGAAGGTTTGTAAATACCAGGTGTTAATTTGACTGAAGCACCCTCATTCTCTGGAGGAGTTTTGTCTTTTCATCAGTTTATCTTTTGTGCTCTGAGGGCAAAGCATGAAGCCCCTGCAAAGAGGATTTCTAGGTAGAAAATGTGAATTTCTGCCTGTAGCCAGTTGGATCATATACATTAAAGCCTGAATGTATCCTCTTGAAACAGAAAGATGTGTACCTGCCATCCTAAACTCACTGGTTGTCCTAAGAAACAAACCTGAGCAGTGTAATTAAGCAGTAAAGTAAAATGTTCTTTGTTTCATGCTATGGGCACACTGGTGTCAAATGCCTTGAAAAGATGCTGCTGAGGGAGATCATAACATTCCAAATTCATTTCTGAAACTGCCCATTCAAACACATTGCTAGAAATTCAGTACAAACAACTAGATATTTTAGTTTCAGTGTTTTCCTTTTTTTTTTTTACCTTGACTTGCCCCAATGCATCATCCCTGATTAAAGGGGCTTAAAGCTTTTTAAGGTTGCGCACAAAAATATATAGAAACATCATTAGTGAAATGCTCAATTTTTATGGACTTCTCTGTGGGGTGCATTCCCCCAGCTGATCACAGAAGCATTCACAGATGCAGGATGTAACTGTTATATCTAAATCCCCTGCTAATGGATCTTAAATTTTTCTACAGCACCCATTCACCACCATTCCATGTGAGGTCTGAATGCAAGTTTCCCAAAACCTCCAGATTGCATTTGATGGCTGCAGAGTTCCTGGCGGGAGACACTTAATGGCTTCTGTGCCATACCTACTTTAGCACATAAAAATGTTTAATTATATGGAAATATTGATGTTGGTTCTTCCAGTCTTAATGATGCACATCTGTGGAAGCAGATGATACCTGGGAAAATAAAGCTGCACACCGAGGGGCCAGCTTGCTGTGGGAAGAAGAGACTCTGAGACTGCAGAGCAGGTTCAGCACTTACTGCTCCTGCTGGGAGGAGCTTCCAGCTTATCTGAAAGCCCAGGGTTAGAAGAAATATTGTTTCCAAAGGTTTGGGTTTGTTTTTCCTGTGAGTAGAAATACTACTGAGTTGTAGACCAGCTCATCTTTCAGATAGAAGTGATATTAGAAGAGAACTGAGCAAAACATGTCATCTATAAAAGCAAAAGAAACCCTGATTGAAGTTTATGAGGGATGCTGTGAGTAGGATATGGTGGAAAAGGAAGAATGTGGATGTAGAGTGGTCTTTTCATGTGTCTTTAGAGCAGTGTTTTGTTTCTTGGTGTTTTGGAGGATTGTTTCTTGGTCTTTTTTTTTTTTTTAATGGGATCTATATAGGTTTTTATGAGGGGTTTGGAGGTTTTTTTTTTTCTTGGTGGTTAACTCAAGCACTTCTCATCACTGCATCATTAGAAAATGCAGCCACCTCAAGGAATTGTTTGTGGCCATATATTTTATTATTCACTGTTTTCAGAGGTTTTAGGTATTTTCCCAGACCACAGAGGATTCATAAGACTGAGCTACAGCAATATTGATGCTGGCAATGCTCCCTTCTCTGAGCACAGTCACTCCAGCTTAGGGGTGGGCTCTTAATGCTTTTAAAATTTTATGAGACTCTTCATTTTCTTTATGTTCAAAGTGTATTTTTAGTCTATTAAAGGAGGGATTATTGAAGTATTTAAACATATATGTCCAAGTCTATGGGCAGCACATCCTAATTCCTGCTTCACGTTTCTGTGTGTCTTCCTTTGCCTTCCGTGGCATCTCACTGAATATCTGCTACTGGGGAGTTTGTATGGGGATTTAATTTGATATCAATATCAATTCAAGATTTTTTGAGGAATTGATCTTCTCTGATTGTATTTTCTCCTGTTTTCGAGATGTTTATACCCATATGATCTCTTTGTGTATTAGAGATCTCAAGAGGAAAATAGAGTTGAAACAAAGAGAAAATTCTTCAGTCAATTCTCTCTAAGGTTTCCATTTCCCATATTATTGGGAATTTTTCTTTTTGTGACCCACCTGACAATTCCTGCTCCTATTGACTTTTCAGGGCTCTCTCCTTGCTAAGGGTCAGCTAAATAATCCATGAGGATCAGTCAGCAGACAGCTGCTGCTGGTGCTTAATTGTTCATATTTTTGCCTTGCAGTATTAGCTTACAGGCAGCATTCACAGGTTTTGTTTGCTCTTTTTAACTACAACACTCTTCTGCATGGAACTGTAGTTCAAAAGAAAAGTTCTGGCTCTTAATGAAAGTTTTCCTAACCCCTCTTTTCCTATTGCAATTGTGGAAGCTGATGCTTGAGCAATATAAATCCTGCCTGTGTGAGCAAGCGAGAATTTTCACTTTCTAGAAACTGCACAAAGACAATGGCTGAAATAGATGTAAAGCAAATGAAAATCGGTGTTCCAACCTTTGCTCTGATCTAAAGAGAGTTCTTAAATTGTTTATACCTTTTTAATCTGCTTTTGAGACAGAAGGTAGTGAGTTTCAAAAACTATTCTGGCACAATCGCTCATTTTTAAAATAAAGGTGCAGGTATTCGTATTGCAGGTGAGCCTTGCTTTAAATAGCTTAAAAGGAGCTTCTCAGATGGCAAAAGCTTCCTGTAGCTTTGACCATTTCCTGAATAAGAAAAGGGGCTTGTTGTTTTCTAATATTAGGCCTTCCACTAGCAGAGAAAAATACCCTGTAAGAAATACACAATTTATAAAGATGACATTCCGGGTGTCGTGAAGTCACTTTTTAAAAATCTGAATATAAATAATACATTACTAAAACTTGTGTCAAACATTATCTCTGGTTTTATCCAGCTCTTTGTGGAGTTATCAATTGGAACTTGAGTCCTAGATACAACGAGCCTTGAGCATTGTTTGTGCTTCTTGACATCGTCCTTAAAGAAACCCAGGCTGCCTCTGGCTGGGTGAGGATGGTTTGGAGAGTGTGGAGATCCTGAGCTCTCCACATTTCTCTAATGCTGCTTCCCCTTGTCAGAGCTGTTTGTCACACCCATATTCCTGATCAGCAGCACAAACTCAACCTCTGATTTTCCCGGGATGGCTGCACAACATCCCAAATCCTGTTTCATGTGTGGTGACAGTTTCCCACCAGGGCCAGGCTCCAGCTGGCGGAAGGCACAGCTCTGCTTGTGGATGTCGAGATGGACACAGGACACGACACTCGAGGGTCACACAGCAACAGCCACTTTTACTGACTGCAGTTCCCTTCATGCAGATTTTTTTTGGTCATGGTTGGCTGAATTTTGTTGCCACCCAGCTCACTGGCCAGTGTCTGTCTGTGTCCCAAACAGCCTAGATTGGTCGAGTTATATACTTATTAGTCATGTAATTAGTTATATTTAGTTATATAATTATATGTGGGGTTATTTATGACTGTGAGACCTCCAGGCCGCTGTCAGCCACCACACAGGGACACCTGCAGATCCCCAGTGAAGCTGTCAAAGGGAATGAGCTCATTTCTTCTCTCAAAATTTCTCATGAACTGATGAATTTCTGTTCTGATGAACTGAAATTTCTGATGCAGAAGAGACTTGAAATTCCTGAAAGCAGTACTCCAAGTGTGATCAATTATTACAATCCTGTCTTTAAATTTCCTTATGAAAACTACGGGGTAAAAGGAACAGGGTTTTTTGGTTTTTTTCTTTCCCTTTTCTCTCCACAACAGCAATTCTTTGACTTTAGGAAGTGACGCTCAAACTTATTTTATACATAGCTTTCATCATCTCTCTAGCAGCAGTCATTTTAAATATGCCAGATTTACATCTCATGTAAATGCATGAAAACAGCAGACTAAATCCAGAGCGAGACATAGAAATTATATTTCTTTGAAATCAATGTAGATAATTTTTTTTCAAAAGGGTTAGACACAAAGTGATAGTGACATTCTTATCTCAGTAATTTACCAAGTTATCTTTTCCCTGCCCTCTCTTTTGCAGTACCCCCTCACTCACTCAGGCTGTGATTACTCTCAGAGCTCTGGAATTGGGACTGTGTGAACACCACTTCTCCAGAGAGAGAATTTGTCACTTGGAATGTCCAAAGCTTGTTGTTTGCTGCAAAGCACTGGGTAAAGCACAATGCACCACTAAAATTCCTTTTGCCTTAAGGCCCAGTCTAAGCCCCAGATCTGTGTGGGACACTCTGCTCCCAAAAAGCATCCACTCCCTTTGGTGTTGTTTTTAGTGGCCATTGGATCAGGCCCGAAATCCCACAGCAAAGAAATTCCAATTTTGTTGTTGATATCCCAAGGATAATTCCATCTCTACAGCATTATTCACCCACCAGCCCTCAGCACCTCAGGCATGAGAGCAGTGCTCTGCAGCAGGTGAGGCTGGGCTCAGGCTGCAGGGCTTTGGCAGGGGACTTTCTTCTTTGAAAGAGCAAATTGTTTGGCTGCTTTAAGTCTTTGAATGCAGAGAAAACTGTTCTAATTCAGAAGATGCTGGAGTCCTGGTGTGGAACTTGTTTCTCTAGAAATCAAAATAAAAGCTTATTGGGAGGAGGAACTTGCTCTTGCTGAGAGAGAATCAGTTCTGAGTTTTGGGCTAATATATTGACAGGTGAGAGCAAGGCAGAATAACAGCATGAAGTAGGGGAGGTGTGTGTTATTCCTGTGAGCTGAATTGCAGACAGCAAGGCTTTGGAAAGTTTGCTTCTCACTTTTAAAAGACCTCTCTAGAGTTAATAAATATATCAACTAACAACATGGGGTATGCAAAAAGATGCATGAAGTAGTTTAATTTTTTGGTGTCTGTGGCTGAGATTTACAAGCATCACTTTGCAATGGAGTATTGAAGGAACATGAGATCAGCAGGTGTTTGTGCAATATATTTTGGTAAAGTTCTCTGTTCTAGAGAATGCAAACTGCCCATAGACCACATCCTGCTGGGATTAAAACAGAATTCACAGAGACAGAAAACACAGAGTGGGAAGAATCCCAGCAGATGATAATGTGGGCGTTATTTGGGGATAGAGGTAATCAAGTCATTCATGTTCACCTACTTTTCCACAGGTGATGTCAACACCTTGGGGATTTTATAATGTAATATTTGTAATAACTTCTGTCAGCTAGAGCAACCTTTTAACAGCAACAAATCTGATTCTGTTCACCCTTCACAAACAATGGTCTCATCAAGTTACTGTGGAATATGGATTTCTATGTTCTATGACATGGTTGAGAATTCCTGCCTTTTTCAGTAACCCTGCCTCCAGCCTGGCAAGGTCTGAGTTTTGAGGCCAAAATGCAAATGATTGTGTCTCCTGTAGAAATCTGGAAAGGGAGGAAAATTTCTCAGGTTTATGCTACTACAAGAATAATTCATATCATAGAACAACATTGCAATATATCTTAATAATTGCTGAGGGACCCATCTAAAACTCCACATGAAACGTTGCACGTTAACAGCACGTGCTGTTAAATTTGCTGATTAAATTTGCACAGAGAACTTGGAAGTAAGAAAAGAAGTTTCCTCTGAATGCTGGTTGGTAAAGATGCCTCTGTCCTGAGTTTTCATCCTGGAAATGTCTGTACAGCTGGCATAGAACAACATTGCAATAGTGTAAAGTTATCTGTGCTCTGTGTGGGACACTCTTCCCGTTGTGGGAAGTTTCTGGAGCTCAGGACTTTTGTCTAAAATTGGCCACCTTGCTGGGGAGGAAGAAGCAAATCTCTTTTTTTTCTTGTGAAGAACCTGTTCCCCTTTTATGAGTTCTGTCCTGCACTGAAAACTTCAGATTTGCTAAAGATTGGCAGTGTTGCAAGGAAGAGAAGCCACCCAAAAAGAGACAGGGAGACTGTTCTGATTTAAGTAAAATGCATTGTCTGAAAAGTAATTCTGTTATGAAGTGCTCAATGTGTTTTATTGCAACTTTCATTTCATTATTGTTTAATCCTCAGCATGTAGGTTTATATATTTTTTTCTGTCCTGGTTTTCACACAAGCAGATGGTGTATGTCTGCCAATCGATCTGTCCTGAAGTGGCAGAGTAAAACACTTTTATTATAGCAAAAATAATTTAGAAAATTCCTGAGCTCACTCCTTTGTGTACAAAATTGACTTCTGGTGCAAAGCAAGTTTTATCACTGCTCCAACTGGTATTGATCAAACTATCAAAAATTGTGTTATGGTTTCAGCAGCCCTTCTGGAAACACCTACAAGAATAAGGTTTTCTGTTTAAATTCTAAAATCAATCTTGATCCCGTGAAATACAATTTTTAAATGAATTTTAAATTTGATTACTGTTCTTGATCCTCTATAAGAAAAAATTTGATAATTTGAACTAATGCCATCTCTTTTTTTCCCCCATTTCCTCCTCTAAAAATAATTAATTTAAATGTTAGTAGTCTTTTTTTATAAATCCAGGTCAGTTTTAATTTTGAGATTAAAGATACTGCTTAAAACTTCAGTTATGAAGGAAATTTTGAAGAGTAAATTAAGGTTATGTTCAACTTAGAGGTTTTATTAAAATGCTCTATAAATTAACCTAGATACAGACAAATGTCAGGATAGTGCATATTTTAGAAATGTAATATAACAACTTAAAGAAAAATACAACCATCCCAAAAATGTCATAGCTTCAGAAAATGGAATTATTTCAATCTACCTTCAGGTCACAGAAAGAAAACACTGTATTACCATTCTGGGAAATAATGTTAAAGATAACTTTTTTTTTTTCCCCCACTACTCTTAATGACTTTCTATCTGCACATGCAGATAACTCCCCCAGGACTTGAATTTCCATTATCCAAATAAATTCATTATCTAGGAGTACTGAACTCCATTGAGAATTTGGGCTCTAAATGTGTTCATTGGTTTTGAAAACTGCATTTTGGCCTTCCACCTTCTTAAGCCGGGAAGAGGAACCTCCCTAAGATTGAAGTGTCCCAGCAAAAAAAAACAGCTTTTGCACTCAGCTGCTTTATCTTTCTCCACCTTTATGTTTTCCAAGGCTTTTCAGTCCATCAAATGCATAAATGTAGTGGTAGAAACATGTTGACATAAAAAAAAAATCCTAAACAGAAACCTGAAAGTGGAGCTATTTTGCCCTCAAAAGCAGAAGTTCCCCCTTGGTCCTGCTTGAGCACCAGGAGCTGGTTTGCAGAATAACCCTTGCTTTATTCCCAAAACAGATCCAGGCTCTGATCACATCACCCATATCAGGAACTGCTTTTTGCAAAAAGTTTTGTTGATTTTGGGGGAACTGCCCTTCTCAGTTTGCCATCAATTAGTCTCACAATCAAGTATGAAGTAAAGGAATTTGGGAAAAAGCAATGTACAGATGTGTATCCTGCCTGGAGCTCCCTGCAGCAGCTGACATTTCCTACTACAGTGGGAATGATAAAATCATTGCATGTTAGAAGGTAAAGCTCTGGGTTTTTGGAGTGAGAAATCTCAGCACTGACGAGTATCTTGTGGTTTTAGTAGAGATTTGGAGAGCTTTTAGGCTTGAATCTCTGAGGTAAGCGCCAGCAGGGCTGATTTCCAACAGGAAAAGTGGGTCTGGGAAGAAAGGAGGTATTAATTACACCTAAAATCTCAGGAGAACTATTCTGTAAATCTAGATATAGCAGTGTAAGAAAAGAAGTGAGCTGAACAAGCCCTGATTTACAATTTGTCAGGTTGTAAGGTTGATTTTTATCAAACTAATGTCATCAGGCAACTTGAAAAAGCAGCAATCTAAACACATTTGGAGCATTATGATTAGGATTTGTTTTTAATGGCACAGGGATATCAGCAATGTTATCTTGGAGCTGTAGGTACAGAGTGCTGCTGTTGGTGCAATCTAACCCGTGCATCTTCTCTGGTAGCCCTTAGGGTACTGAGAAATAATGATTTTGTTCACATAAATTTGAAATATTTTGGTCTATCATCATTGAAGTACACGTTTCTAGTGATATATATTGGGTGTAAATAAGTCTGTGTAAGTAAAAAGGTACCTGCATGAGTGAGAGGCTATTTTGTGATTTTTCCAAACAGTTTTTCTGGTTTTCTGCAATTGCCGCTGCTCTGACTTGGCCACAAGGCAGGTGGGATAGAAATTAGCAGGCACTTGTATCTTAATTGTGGGTTTGAAATGTAAATCTGTACATCCCCAAAGCTGAGGGGAGCTGAAGGTACAGGATGGATTTAAAGGCCCGTTAGGGACTGGTGTGTGTGGGGGGAACACTGATTCTGTTTCAAGTGGCCACGAGGCAGCACTAAGCGCACCGTATTTACTCCAGAAAATGGAAACCCTCTGATGGATCTGTGCTGTGCTTCCCTTCAGAAAAGGCTGAGTCACAGTGGTAAATCCTGAGCTCCTGAATATGTTAAGAAAAAAAAAAAAAATCTTCGGTTTGGTAAAATTTTATGATGCAAGAGCCGTAGATAATTACTGTGTAAATATTGCCATAAATTAACCGGTGCAATTTCAGCACTTGATTAATGGAGTGAGCAAGCTACTGGGATGTGTAGATGTAGTAGACCTTAAAACAGGAAATGAAATATATATTATCCAGATGAAATTAGAGGGGGAAATTCACTTAAGAGAATTGTGTTTAAGCAGCGGGGAGCTCATGTAGCCTACATGAGAATTCCCTTTTATCCCTCACAGGAAGTGCAGACACCCGGCTTCCACACATTAAAGGGATAAGTAGGGAATTATCCTAGAGAGTGCCAGATGGAGACCCGCCCCAGAATTTTAGTTCAAGGAAAAAATAATTGAACTAAAACAAACGTTTTTATTGTTCAGCTGGAAATATCTGTGGTTAATGTAGCAGGCACAGCTTCCACCCTCGTGTTAAACTTGATGCAAAGGCCGAGAGCTCGGGGTGATCACTGGGTGTGTCGTGGGGCTGTTCCATTGAATTCACATCCCAGTGACCTGGAAAACAACTCTCTTGTCCACCTCTGTCTCTTTTTCCAGACAGGTCTGTAAAGTCCAGATTTGGTGAGGGAAAAGAGCAAATGTTTGTCAAGGGGAACAAATGTGTTCTCTGTTTATTTTCCACATTAAATTGAATTTGCTGAAGATTTAATAGAGCAAATCATCACCTGGCAGGTTAATATTACATTAATATCAGTCCTGCAGAGTGGGGGCCCTGCTTAATGACAAGGTTGCTGTTTGCCTCTGCTTGGAAATGGAGATGAGATCGTTTTGCTACCCGAGCTCTGTGCTTTGGTAATCACCTCCTCATTTGGATTGTTATTAAAATAAGATGTTCAATGTAGGGTGTGATTGACAAGTGGAAGAAGAAGGTTAGGCTGGGACTGCATTTGTTCCTCAGCTCTGAGTTCTGTGAAATGATTTTATTTTATAATGTTTTGCTGCAAATTTCCTTCAGCTCTCTATTTCTGAGAAGAGACATATTTTCCCAAGTTAAATTATCCCTAGTTATAACTGTCATAGTGCACGGACTTTTTTTTTCTTTGATGCAATAGTGAAAGTATAATTATGATCCTGATCTCAGTTATAACCTCAGGTGACATGGTGGAAGTAATATATGAAAATATAAAGACTGATAAATCACCTACCAGAAAAGGAATTCACATGCAAGTTCTTTGATGGAATGGTATTGTAAAGACAGAGAGGAAAACTATGCTAAATGATGGAAATGAAATAAAATGAGAAATCCTGGGAGTTTTATTTGCATTTGGCTTCAGATGCAAAATTTATCATAAAATAAAGCTGGATCTCATTGTTTCTGGAAGTCAGGAGCAATGGTAAAGCTGAGGGACAGTGAGTGTGCTGTCGGTAGAGATGATGCAGTGGGACTGTTGGTAAACAGTGCAGTGGAAGGTTAAAAAAAAACAAATGGAATCTTCAGGCTGACAAATGATTCCTTCCTGCTGAGGAAGAAGCTTGTCAGAGAGCTCCAAAAGTGAGCAGGAGCCTCACGTTTCTCACATTCTGAGAAACAAATTCATGATGATGCAGCTCCTATGAAATGTGCAGGTGTTGTCATTGCCTTATTAGATAGAAAATGATTTTACTTCTTTTTCTGAACCTTCTTACATTCCTTCTCACTTGGTCCCACTTCACTTTCTTCTGCTATGAAACTCTGTGCAGAAGTTTTCTGAGAACTGTTTCCTTCAGACGAGAATTCACTCCATTACTGTGTACTTTCAGAACAGTTAAATCATCTACTGTGTCATGGGAGATCCTTTTCTGCACGTTGGACTGAAGGAGAAGGCATTTGCTACTGTGGGACTCATTATTTCTTCCAGGTATCCCAGATCTGTGCTTGGAGCAGATCTGGTTGAGGTGTAATGGTTGCCTCTATTGTACTTTATCTATTAATTCCAACTGTAGCAATAAAGTTACCCACTGTCCCACAGAATATGGGCATTCAAGTAAGCAGAAGGGTGTTCCAGGGTCATGAAATATGATTTCATTTTGTTTTTAAGAACCGTGGTTTTATGCTCGGGTAGCTTCCTTGTTCATCAAAAGGTTCAAATGCAGTGAGACCTGTAACTTCTCTTCCTACGGTGCTTTAAGGATAGAATTTACTCTTTTGAACTCATCACTCTCAGCCAGTATTAGAAATGATTAAGGATTAGAGTTATCTTTTGTACAGAGATTAGCCCCGTGTGAAATGCTGAAGTCCTTGTTTAACCCAACTTGGCAACTCTGTAGCAAATCTCCATTTTTTTCCAGTTTGCAAATCGCCTAACTTTTATGTTAAGCATACATACAGAACACACAGTAACACACGTTTTATTTTGAGTCAAATACTGATTTTTGTTCAGCATTCCTTGCCAAAACATTTTGTCTTCAGGTCAACTTGGTCAAGTTCTGCTTCGTGCTGTAATTTTAGCTACACAAGTACGTGGTTAACAGTACAGGGGAAATGTGGCAAACAACTCGATACTCAGTCATCACCACGGGTTTGTTGAACCTCTAAAGGGTTGTTTTACTGTCAGACCTCATTAATACAATGAAATCACTTTTTTGGGGGTGTCTCTGAAATCAGAGTAATTAAAATGGAGGAGTGGGATTTCTGGGATTTCTTCACACCATTGCTGGAGGAGACCCAAAATGCCACTTTGCCTTTTGCTGATAATTCCATTCATTGAGCTCTGTGTGCTTGATCAAAAAATGACAGCAGTGGTCAAATGCCTGAAGGAGAGCCCTGAAAGTGGTACCTTTCTGGATAACAGTAAAAAATGGTGTTAGAGATGGTGTTAGAGGATTTTCTTCAAGTTTTTTTTCTGTGTATTTCACTAGTGAAGAAATGGTTTTATGCTGGAAATTCTTGATCTTGGAATGTTTGGCTTTGATTTCTCTTTCGTTCACTAAATTCTTATGAATAGACATTTAGAAACACTTCAATACAAATTATTATATTTTTACACATATATAGTGTCTGTATGTGATATTATTTATTTGTTATATTTTTTAAAGCTCCTATGCACAAAACTTTATTTTGATGCAGATTACAGCCTTCAATAATCTTGAAATTCCCACTATTTTAATAGGGTGTGAAGTTCTTAAAGGTTTTTAAAAGTGTTATCTCGAGTCCTAAAGTAGTTTTGGAGATCGGTAATTAAGCAGTTTGTCAACAAAAGTCCTGCAGGAGCTTTTCCCTTTGGCCTTTATTAAAATTTAAGTCTCAGGTGTTTTGGAGCTGCTGTTTAATGAGGCTCAGTTTCAGGTCTGTACATTTACAAACAAACTGTATACCAGCAGTTTCTGCTTGTGCCCTGGGGAAGGGAAGTGTCAGCGATTTTGGATTCCATCCTGCTAAGTTGCAACCACTGAGGCCTCAAACAGTGTGAAACTGAGATATTCACCACACTTGAAATGTGATGTTAGTGGATTATTCCTGCACATAATCCAAGCAAATTCTTCAATGCACAGTTCCTGTAGCATTTGTCAAGATCAAACTTTTAGCATATTAGAGTATTAATCATCAGTAGGAGAAGGATTATCAGGAAATAAGTTTTTAGCTGCAAATTCTTTTGTTAACATTTCAGTCCTCTAAAAGCTTTCTAAGCAAATCCAACAAAAACAAATAAGCCATCAAAACCGGAGGAAATCATGCTCCATTGGGCCAGTTTCTCTGTTTCTCTGTGATCTTTAATGTGTTCATTTACTTCTGCTCCATTGGAAAGCCCTGAGAAATAAAAGAAATTCTTCAGCCTCAGAATGCAGCCCCTGGGCAGAGCTGGTACCAGGGCTGAGCTCCCTGCTCAGGGCTGGAGGCTTCCCAACCTTGCTGGAGTCATACACAAAAAACAAACTTTGGGATTGAAACACAGAAAAGCAAAAAATAAACCCCAAAGGCTCAGGAGGACCTAGAGTCAATTGCAATTTTTAATTACCAACATGTTAATGAAGACAATGGAGTAACAAAGGATTGTGTCCAAGTTGGATTTAAAGTACTAAACTTGAATTTCTGAAATATCAGTTAATAGCAAGAAGTGAACGCCTTGTCCTTTAAAAAGTACACATACGAGTCTATTAATATTTTACTCCTGGGTTCTGTATTCTAACCCAAACTCCACAGAAAATGGATTCCAGATGTGCCACAGGGATGTTGTATAATCCATATCTGAGAGGAGGAGGGGGGGAAGGAGGAAGAACAATCCAAACTATTTATTTACAGATAATGAGTATAATTTCTTTTCTTTATAGACTGTTTAAACTCCTGTTAAACTTTAGTCCCTTCTCTGAAGTCTGGATTACTGTGCACTTTCAGGCAGCTCTGCCACAAGGAAGGGAATCTCATTTGTATGGAAATTAAAACCAGATCATCTATCCAGGATTAAAGCAGAAACATGGGTTTGTTTCAAAGACTGTTACAGGAAATTGTCCTTATTTAAAGCTATATTCCTCACCTTTTATGTTAATTGCATTTTTGGGTGATGACACTATGAATAGGAATTATACGTGGAAAAAAGATAGCTAGAATATATTTGATCCACTATCAGTGTTTACTCTCTGGTAATAAAAATTAATCTCTGTGTTTCACTTCCTGCTTTGATTTCTACTTTGTATTTTTGTCAATGATTCTGAGTTTCTTTTTATGTTCTCTCTGTAAAATAATTTGGAATAATGAAAGTATGATACTTGTACTCATTTTAGAATTATTCCGTGAAAAGTTTATTTTCAACCTGACATGAAGCTGGGAGGCAGTTGACAGATGAAAGAGCCAATTAACTAATGTGTTTCCAGTAAAATTTAGCTTTGATTGAGAAGAAGAATGAAAGTTCAAATTTCCAAATATACAAAAAGTGCCTTTTATTGCTGCTCTTAGAGTACTGGGACAAGGAGGAGTTGTTGAAGTTCCATTTTTTTTAATCTAGACTTTTATTTTGAAAATACCTCTTTAAAAAAATTTTTTTTTTTGCTTTTTCCCAAGACTCCACCTCACTCTAAAGATCACCAGTGAATTCCAAAGCTCCTGTGTGTGATTCCCTTGGAACCACTGCTGCTGGAATATCCAGTCTCCAGACAGTTTGAGTTCCTCAGGCTTGGCTGAAACTTCTGCCCTGTTGTTACTCCCTGTCTCCAAGAAGAGACTTTGCCAAACTTCTCAATTTTCATCTTTATTCACCTTGTCCCTGAACATTAGGCGGTTTTAATCATAAAACAAGGCAAAGATTTAACAAGACCAGAGTTCAAGGTTTTGTTGGCAAGGCTGGAAGCAGAAGATCACAAGTAAGCCCAACATAAAACACAGCCCTGGTTTAAATTGTCAGTATTTCTTCCAGCCTGCTCTTTTCTCTCTCATCTGGAATTCTCTGCCACAGCCTCCTCATGAGCGCTGAGCTTCCAGGTTCACAGAGTCATTTTCCCTCCCTGAGGACTGAGCACCTGCTCTCCTCAGCTCTCCTCTTGTGCTGCAGAGGAGCTGGGCTTGAATACAAATGCAAAGCCTGTGGTGGCTCAGGGACCAAAGGGGTTCAGGGCACCCCATGGTGGTTCCCCCATCCCTGCTTTTCTGCTCTTTATTCTGGAGCCATAAAAGCTTCTGGTTCTGTTCCTACACCTCCCATTTCTGTATCTCTTGTTCCTCAGCAGCTTTGTCCTTGCTGCCACTCGGAGCAGTTTATCACCTCCCCAGGCCTGTTGAGAGTAGTTACATTAGAATTTAATATTGTTTAATTCATGGTTATATGTACAGTCTGTGAGGCTCATAGTATTTTTTTGGTTACTAATTTTCAAATGAGCCCACATATATTTGTTTTTATGGTCTGTATATGAAGCACCTATTTAAGGTGATGTTGAAAAAAAAATCACCAGCAGAATCTTTTAAATTCTATTCAAAAAAGTTCAGAAGAGATTACAGATATGTGCTACAGATTTTCTGAGTTATTGATTCAGAAAGTTATTACTTTAGTAATTACTAAATTATTTTTTACTTTAGTTTGCTAGTAAAGTAGCAAAGAGTAAGATCAGTATTTGCAAAAGAAGGAAGCCTCCAAATTTCATTTTTTTCTTGATGGTACTTAAAAAAACTTCGAAAAAACTAATTTCTGAGCCAATTCAAACTGTGACATCAGCAGCTTTGGGTTGCATCCTCCCCCCCCACAGAAATACTTTCAGCAGATGAATTTTCACTGTCTGGAAGTTTTCCTTTGAATTCAACTGGAGTCTCCCTGACAGCGAGCTATGGGTGAGGTTCTCGGGCAGCTTAAACTCATCTAAATTACAGCTGCTCTGTTCATGCCTTGAGTCACAATCTCAGCATGCTCAGTTCTGGCCCTGCTGCCTTCTGGCACTGCTGAGCATGTGGTGAGCTGGTTCAGGGAGCTGATTGAGACAAAAAATACAACCCAGCAAAGGGGAGAGAACAGAGTTAACTCAATCAGGCCCTGACCATCCCATTATCCACACTGTGCTGGAGGGAATGTACGACCCGGAGAGAAAGAAGGGGGAACCAATCTTGCGTGGACTTCAGCTGGTTTGGAGCAGCATCCTAAAATGGAAGAATATGGATTCACTTTCTGATTAATGATGTCTCAGAGAATCCCACCTCACCCTGGCCTGTCCTGCCATGGTTTTGTGACCGCTTGCCAGCAGTAGTGTAGCTGCAGCCATCACAAGGCAGCTCCACATGAGATCCCTCCAGCTGCACTCACAGCTTAACTCTGTGATGCTACAGGCTAAAGCTTTGCCTATTGTAGGAAAGAAAAAAAAAGAAAAAAGCTGATTTTATTGCTATTTCATTGCTATTTCCCTCTGCCTCTGCTCCACTGAATCACAGCCTGGGACAGTAGGAAGAGCCTTTCTGGCAGAGCAAAGCTCAGTCCATGGTAATTTACCCTGCTTATGGGTGCTCTGACCTCCCTACCCACTTACTGCGTTTACTTCTGAAATGACCAATTTAATCAGGCACCCGTACAACGCAGGGATGGGTGTGTGAATATCTAAATATATGAGAGAGGGAACTTCAGATGTTTTATCTTTCATTAGCTAATAACAGCAGTAATGACCTCAGCAGTACAGGATGTCTTCTGCAAAATTAATAACCACATGAGGGTTAATGGCCCAAGGCAATGAACTCTTTCAGACAATCATTAATCTACCTTGATGATTATCGCTTCATTACTGAACACTGAAACCTCCTTGGTGTGCCAGTAAATGCTTGATTTCAGCCCTCCCCACCGATGTGCACAATCTTTTCATTCGGGCGAGCAGGAGAAAACTCTGAGGTGCAAATAAATGTAACGATTGTGAGAGGCACGAAACTCATTTGAATATGAGTTCGAAGAATGTCCCCCCAGTGATTGTCTGTTTTCTACCTACATATTAAATGTAGAGCTTTAAGGGTGTTTTTTTGTTTGTATTTTTAAGTAGCTGTAGTCTGGGAAACAATACCATGGCTAGTGAAGCAAAGGCTCTCTGAGGTGGTTATGTACATGGACTGTTTAATTGCCTGGACTATGTATTTAGATAGTGCCCATTAGTGCAGAGTCCTTGTTTTCCTCCCCAGGAATAATAACATCCTGCAGCTGGAAATGTTTCCCATTCATTGCTGCTATTGATCTGAGTTTAGACCTGCAGACTCAGTGTGGAGAAAAGGGAACTGAGACATCCAGAGCAAAACTGCGTCAGGATATTTACCACAACCAGCCCCTGCAACAGACTGAATTTTTTATGGCATCTTATTCCTGTCTGTCTGGAATAGTCTGGTTTTTTTGGAACAAGGCCAGTATCTCCAGAAGAAAAGGGCTCTGAAAGCATATCATCTTACTGGCTGTGGAATATAGGAACTTACAAAATCTCATATCCAGTCTTTTTTCCTCCTTGTCAGCCTATGACAGCTGTGCACATTAACCTTCAGAACCTTTTTTTTTTCTTTTGCTGCTTTACCATCTCTGCTCCCAGGGTTAGTATTAGTTGGACAGTGATTCATATAGAGAGGGTGCTGCATAACCAGTTCAAATTTGGATACGTAATTAGGACCTGTAACCACCAGTTAGGAATGGCTACCATTTATTTGGATTTTGCAGCAGCACATAGACCTGGAATATCATTTTGCAGTTTCTGTCTTACTGAGTTATCAAACATAAACTGTTTACTCTTTGCTTGCTTCATGTTCTGTTTTTGTTTGTGGAATGTGGGAGGTGTAGCTGAGAATTATTGATGTAAAGAAGGGGCAATCATTAACCGTGATGATTGGAGGTGGTTTATTAGGGGTGGGAGAGCTCTGTAAGACTCCCCAGGAACAGTGTGAGACTGCACAAGGGCAGCCTCCCAGTATTGGGGGAGCTAAACCAAACACTGACATGCCTAAATCTCATGCATAAATTGGGGATTGGGAAGTGACAAATGTGAAAATTCATAATCTCAGCTTGTAGAGTGTCTTTCCTGTGCTCTCTGGTAGATGGAGTGAATGGAAAACTTGTGAGCAAGTCCTCACGCACACAGTACCCAAACTGTAAAAGGGATTTCCAAATAATAGCAGGGAAAAGCAAAGTGTACAGGACCTGTAGTGATGACACCAGTAATTACTCCATTCAGCACATGGATTTGTAGTTTTGGCAGGCCTCGTGGCCCTTGTTTTTCATGGAGACTGATCCATGCTGGCATCCTGAACCTCTCATCTCACTCCTCTGCCTCCCGTGGGTTCTCTGGGTGCTCAGCAGCAAATCTGACGGGAGGTTTGTCCATGCTGTGCTCTCCAGGGAGCCCTCACCACGTGTTCAGCAGCTCCAGAATCTCATTCCATTGTACAACTAATTTACAGCCAGGGAAATGGTAAACAAGGTGATGACCGAATGTAATTCATGGCCCACGTAATGGTAGAGCTGTCAAACAAAGACTGCAGCTCAGATGGTTTCTGGGTTTGGTGAGTTTTTGTTCTTATCATTTTTCAACAGACCAGGCCTGGGCTTTTTTTTTCTGGTCTACTGAGTTTGTTAATTGTTCACAGCTGAAAATTTATTTTCCAAGTACAAGGTCACCAACCTTCAGTGTGAGAACCTGGTTGTAGCCAGTTGTAATTAACAATAGAACTGATGGGAAATTTTGCCCATTGATTCTGAAACTACCTCAGGTAAAAGAAAAAAGAGGTTTTGTCTACAGGTCAGTGAAGAAGAGAACTTCAATTCTCTGACAAACAGCCAGAATGCTAAAGTAGTAAATACATTAAAAAACCCAAACTTGTCAAAACTGTTGCTTTTATAAAGATACCCTGTCCAAAGCTGGTTGGAAATATGCCCAGTAAATCAGAATGAAAATACTGAACAACTGCATTTGATAGGATTATTGATTGCATATGCATAATTTTATGATGGATTAAGTAACAAATCTGTAGAGACCTGCTTGGAATTGCTTTTCCACAAGCACACAACTAGTGGAGAAAGGTCAGAGTAGAACTGCATCTCTTCTGTCTGAAAACTCCAAGTACACTTTTGGGATGGTGGTAAATGAATCATATTAACCACTGCAATCCACAAGTAAAGAATGGAACAGCACAGCACACAACTCTGCTTAATAACCAAATAAATAAGCAAGGTTTTGTTTAAAATCAGTGGTTATTGTCAAATTATTTGTTTTATTCTTGGTCTGTCCAGTTTGCCAGGCTGTGGGACCAAGGAGGCCTGGGAGGTAGGTCCTGTGTCTCTCTGACCTGTGATTTTCTCCACTGTCAAAGGGAAAAACGAACCAACCAATCCCCAAAAACTGTCCCTGCCACGTGCCTGAAAGGCTGCTGCTGACTGGGCAGGAGCAGTTGGCAAATACAACTTCCAGACCTGAATTGCTTTGTCTTTAATGCAAGTGTAAGAGATGAAAACAATGCTCTTGCTTTTATAGATATTTCTGGCTCTCACCAATGTCTATTTTATTAACTGGGGTTGCTTTGACATGAGTTTCTAAGTTTGGGGTCAAACAGTTGTAAAAGGATTTGAATGCAAACCCCTGTTTGAATTAAAAATACACAAAAACCCAAATTAAGTGTTTGACTTATGTAATTATTTTTGACAATACAGACAAATATAATTTCAGTCTACTGACCACAGTCCTTTATTTCAGAAGCCTGAGGAGAAACAGGAGTCTAAGACACTTTATTCTGACCCTTGTAAAGCCCCTGCTACGTAAAAATGTCAGTAGGATAGAATGTACACCTTTCTTATAGAAAAAGTTAGCAACACTTCTGGGTTAATTGCATTTATTGCAGAGTGAACTGCAGAAAAAGTTTTTCTTGTGCAGCTGTGGTCCCAGAGAGTGAAATCGTGAGTTCAACAGGTGAATAAATTATTCTGATTAAACTGATCCCTGGTCACTGCCTGTGCTCTCTGTCAGCACGAAAAAGAAGGAAAACTTAGGAGAAGAGATAAAAGGAAGAATACTGGAGTTGAAAGGAAACTGAGGCTCTAATATTGTGGAAATTCTTCTCTACCTCTGGTGGATTTACCCCTCTGATCTTACCCGTGCAATGCTGAGCATCAGTGCCTTGTATGAGTATAGTGCATTAATGATTAACTTTCTGCTTTAGTACTGCTTCTTACAGCAAATCTATGATCATTTTTAATACTCTGGATGTATGTCAAGTTTTGAAGGCTGTCTTTGATTTTGGAAACAGCTTCTGTGTTGCAGTGAAGCTGCAGAGCATGTCCCAAAGCTGGAATTGATGAGAGTTCCACCAGTTATCTGGAGCACAATGCGAATGACCAAGGATCTCTGTGTCTCAATAGGAATAAAACATCGGAAAATTACTGTGTCTTGGCAAGATTAGCTTTGTTTTGCTCTTTATGAGTCTACATCAATAAGTTTAATTTTCCGAAAGGAATTCTAAAGGGCAAAACCATGTTTGCTTTAAGAATCCCTGCCCTTGGTTTTGCATTTGCTTTCCTTCTAAGACAGAACAAAAAATCTGATTTTATGATTGCTTCTGGGTGCAGAATGTTTTTGTGCTTTCAGCCTAGGTCAGGCTGCTGGTGCAGATGGGCGTTTCTCAGCACGTTGCCCCTCAGTGCACTGGCACCTGTTGTCTGTCCATGCAAGGGTAAATCTTTCCCGGGGAACAAAAAGTTCATCTTGTTCCTATCAAGTTCATCTTTTTTCTGAAGTTACTCCTGCATGTCAATAACGTGAGGCTGCTTTAACTTCAGGCTAATTGTCAGGGATGGCTCCATGTGTCACACGTCAGGGGAGGAAATAGGAACATTTGTCACCAGCTCAGGAGAAGCTTGTGGCACTGCCCCACACATTATTTCTTTAGTTCACCTGGTACTTCAGTCATTAATTCTGTGTTGAATCAATTTGGGTTGCCATGTCTGCAAAAACATCCCACACTAAATCAAGATTTCAACAAAAGTATTGATCACCACCTTATTATTAATACATGTTTTTATGTTCATGTCTGAGTGTAACTATCTCCAATTAAACCCTCAAAGGCTTCCATCCTTAGCAGTTTGCCCCAGATGCATTTAACCATCTTGAAACTAATTTTTTATTGTGCTGGACTCTGTTTTTTTTCATTTGGCTTGAGCTGTTCTCTGCTCCCTGGAAGTTTTCTGCCTTTTCCTGAGCCCTTGTCCATGAAGTGAGCAGCATCAGTGCACAGGAGGGCAGTGACAGCGTGTGTCTGTAAATCCCATTATCAGTGCAGAGTTAACAGGGTGAATCTTTGCTGGGTGTTTGTTGTTTTGGGTTTTGTTTGTTTGTTTTTGTTTTGTGTATTTGTTGTTTTTGTTGGGGTTTTTAGTGTGTGTTTGGTTTTTTTTTAAAGAATAGGTAGATAGGTCTTTACAACTCAGTTCAGTCTTTAGGCTCAGTGACCTTGATTCTGCTCCCAAAACTCACATACCATGTTTTCTTATTAACATCCCATCTCTGACTAAATCTCTCTTCCCTTCCAGCCTACCTTCTCAGAGGACATTAAATCCTGATTTCAGGAAGTGCTTAAGTGGGGAGTTTTAAAATCAGATTGTGAAACAATGAACCGTTTAAATAAACACTTGTTAGTGTGCTTGGCTTCTCTGGCTTGCTCCTGAGGTAGAAGGATCACACTCCAGTTTCTCATCTCTTATTCCCCCTTCTCCCCCCTTTTCCTAGCATTAATACTGGCTACCAGGGATTGAAGTTTTATTGAGAAAGCCTTTTGATGTGTTGCTTTAGCTGATGAGAAAGATGGCAGAAGGTCAAGCAAAACAGATTTGTCTGCTGGCGTGTCCTGCCAGACAGTCACAGCACAAAGGAGCAATGTGTTAAGGGTTTTGTGTATGGAGTGATATTTGCAACATCTTTTGAGCACCAGTGTCCAGATCTCAGGCCATCAGCAGTGCTTGTCACCTCACAGCAGGCCCCAGTTTGCATCAATAAAATCTGGGAGCTGTCAGTCACAGTAAAGACCTGAACCTGCATTTGGGTGCTCTGGGCACAGAAATGTCTCGAGTGGAGTTGGATGGTGTTACCGTAAAATCAGTTTACTAAATACCTGGTATGAAGCATGAGGACCGTACTGTTCATTTTTAATGCAGATCCTCTGACAGTGGCCTGATACATTTGGCTGTAGAGTGGCTGCATGTCTCACCCTGCAGTCTGTTACCCAGGATCTCTTATTTTTTCTTTGTTTCAATATTACTGCCTACTTCTCAAAATATTTTGGATTCAAATCTGTTAATCATGTGAGTAATCCCCTTAGCTGGCTGAATGAAGACCACTTACTTGAATAAGAGTGAAAAATAATAGCTGTGAAGGCTTTTCCTCCATCTAGACATTGTAATAGAATCTTCTGAAGCAATAATTTAGCAGAACACAAATGATGGACTTTAGTCTCAGGAGAAACTCTCTGAGCTTCTGGTTTTCTGTGTGAAGAATAACCTTGAAATTATTTCTTAATGTTTTTGAAACCATGTGCACTCCAGTTTCATTTATTTTACAAGTTTGGTGGGACTGCTTAGAGGCACAGAACGGGTATGGCAGGTCAGGGGAGTGAGAATTTCTGGAACTCTTGAAAACGCAAATATTCCATCCCTGCCCTTCTGGGAAGGAGTTCCTGCAGAAAGGAAGTCGACACTTGCTGTCCAGTGCAAACATTTGCTGCCACTTCTTCCTTCCCACTGTAGAAAAATTAACTGCTGCTGACTTTGCCAACACTGAATATCCTTCACGAAAATACAAGAACATTCAATAACTGCAAGTGAAAAAATGCTCTAAATACCCACTTGGCTTAAAATCTGTAAATGGTTGAAGGACAGTTCCACCTTCTAAACACATGGAATCGATGATCATTGCTTGAGATGCTGCAGTGAGGTTTTTTTGTTCTAAATGTACAGACATTGACAGCCTCGTGTTTTCATAGTGCTAGAGAGATGTACTTAATAAATTAATGTGGGCTGAATGGCTACAGGAGCGTAATTTATTCTAAGAAATGATGATTTGGAAGTCAATAATGTGAAGTTATGTAGGATAGTACAAGTCAAAGCTAAAATCTGTGGGCAGCTGTAACTAAAGGCATCTGGGTTTTCCTGATTCATCTTAAAAATGGAAGAGGATTCCTGCTCACAATTCCCAGTTTGCAGAAATGTCTTAAAAGGGCCCATGTCCTGTTTAGTTTTTCTGTCGTGGTTGTACAACATGCATAAACCTTGTTTCAATTTCCTGCAGAGGCTTTAGCAGTTAAAATTATTCTGGTTGGCAAGTCGAAAAATTGGCTTCAGTTTTCAACTGAACAGAGTATTTTTCAGGGAATTGTGAAACAGTGAATTAATAAATACAATGTTTTATTTAGCGATACATAATTTTGAAATTGTGAAGCACTCTTCAGTAAAATGGCCACTTTGAGACAAAGAAAAGGATATTTCAGTGAAGGACTTATTCTTTATCTTTCTGAAATATATCAGTTTATAAATGATTTTTTTTTTACCCTAGAAGTATCTTTTTATGAGGCAAACTTCTTACTTATTAGAATTTTTTTTTTTGGCTCAGTGCAATTGTGCATTTTAGTGTTTGGTGGTGGGATATATTAGGGAAAGACCTCTTCTGTCTTCTTAGTTCAGTGCAACTTGAAACTCTTGTGCTTTCTATGATTGTAATTTGCAGGGGAAAATAAAATAATCTAAAAATAATTGGAGGTTTTTTATTTAATTTGGCTTCAGTAAAAATAAAGGTTGTTGAAAGAGGAACTGGCAGCTGTGAAGAGATTGGAGCTGTATGAGGTTTTAAGACCAGGTCCCAGTACTCAGCTCAGTAAATTTTAGGCATTCTGGAAGTTTTTATGGCTTTTCTCCGCACTGAGCCCCACCTTTCCTGCTGAAATTATATTAGGTGCCATTTTCAAACACAGAGAGTTTGCTTGTTTCTTTGTTTGCCTAAGAAGGTGTTATTTTCTGGATGTTCAGGAAAAAAAGGAAAGAGATTATATCCTTACTGCAGAAGTTGATAAAGAAATGTTTCAAATTATCCTGAGTTGAGATCAGAAGGAGCAGGTGACATGACAGTGTAATAACACAGAGTATCACTGTGCACCAGCAATCTGATGCAATTATCCCGTTATGTCATGATGGATTTTGTGTTAGTGAAGCTTCAGTGGCACAGTGGCACAGCACTGGGAAAGTGTCTGGAGAAAAAAATCCCTGGCAGTAATCAAAAAGTTGCTTGTGGTACTTGTGCACACATTAATCACGAACTAGAGAGAAGGGAAAGAGAATGTGATCAAAGTCTGCTGAGGTGGTTGGATTATTCCTTGGAGACTGGAATTTGAATGCTCCAGTTTGATCTGTACAGATCTCAGCGCGTGAGCAGACACAAAATGTCAGTCTGTCCTTCTCATGAAGGTACACCTCTCTGGTACACCTTCATGCACACAGGTTTTGGTTTTTCTTTCATTGGATTTTTTTGGTGGTTTTTTTTTCAGGAAATATTGATTTGTCTAAACAAAATCAGATATTCTCTGGTGCAACAGCAAAATTGTGTACATGATGTTCTCCAGTGAACAAAAATTTGATGCTATCATAGGCTGGAAAAATCAATCATGTATGCCTATTTTCCTTCACTGAAACTCAAGTTATTGATGTGAAAAATGGCTGAGAATTGTCTGGGTGCTGGAGGAGCTCAGAATGGGAGATCTCTTCGGCTTAAGAATGTGTCATTTATTTTTTTCCTGGCAGAGAATTTTATTTAAAGAAGTGATATGAGGTAGTTTGTAGCTACAGAGAGGGACTGAAGATATTGTTTGTGTACATCACACCCACAGAAATTCTGAGAGGAGACTTTTCTGGCCTGTGGGTTTTGTGGGGGATTTTTTTCTCTTGTTTGGTTATCGATTCAAGGCTATTATCTTGGATGATGATATCTGGTGTTTCACTGCTTTGAATATCTAAAAGGCACATTTAAGTTACTTGGGGAAAATTACTGAGACAATTATGGGATTGTAATATAAAGTACCATAATTACACTTTAATGCTTCTTATCGATCTGTGAGCTTTGCACTTCGCCGTAGAATAAAACACTGAACACGTTTCTTGGCCCACCCAGAAACTTAATGCTTTAATATCCATTTTACAGAGACAGTTCTTCAAATTTAGCGAGCAGAAATTCTTAGATGAAGAAATACGTACAATATTTATGTGGTTTTAAACAGAGAATTGGCTTAGATGGAATATTAGGAAGGAGTTGTGAGGGAAGGGAGGCCCTGGCACAGGTTGCCAGAGAAGCTGTGGCTGCCCCTGAATCCCTGGCAGTGCCTGGGACAGTGGAAGGTGTAGCTGCCTGTGGCAGGGGTGGAATGAGGTGGGCTTTAAGGTCCTTCCAACCCAAACCATTCTATGACTCTGTGATGATTCTATGAAAATACATGTGTGTATGTGTATATTTACCACAATTTGAAAGTCATGTGTCAGTATATCGTCAGGCAAAGGCAGATTCTGAACACCTCCTCATTAATCAACAAAAGGAATTGCAAAGAAGCTGTTTTACTGTTTCCAGGTAATGTGCAAAATGAACTGTACAATGAATGCAGGCAAAAAGTTTTTGCCTTTTTTACTTCATTATTCTCCATCTGTATCTCTTGCATCTATTTCAAAGACTTGCTGAATAAGGTTCTCACTGTAATAGGTAATAAAAAGAGAAATGTTCAAAAATTCCTTCTCACCTCTGTGTTCTCAGTAGATGCTCATGCTGTTCATCTGGCTCTCCCCAAGCTGCCACTTTTGAGTGTGCTATTCTTGGACAGTAAATGCTTGTGGGGCAGATAAAAGGAAGTACAGACTTACACCCAGTACCACAGGCAGGAATTTTATTCCCTCTTGTTCCAGGTACCAGGGAGAGCTCAGTTACCTCATTATGCTCCCTCAGCCCTGTGCCTGAGCCTTCTCCTTGCTTTGGTACCTCCAGGTCCTTGGTCCTGCCCCGTGCCAGCTGACAGATGGCCTTGTCACTGCTGTCCTTCCCGCTGCCAGCTTCTCTGTGCCTCCATAGTGAATGTCACCAATTTCATGCCCTTTATTTTGCAGCAGTTTGGAGGGTGAAAGTCATTAACACATGAGCGTGTCTCAGGCCTGTTTTTAGTTCATGATCATTTTTACCTCTGAAATTACGAGCAACATGAGAAACATTCTCTGAGGCGCCTCGTGGGAGGCACAAACAAGGTCTGAAGGTTTGCATTCCCTGCTCCTTCCCCTCACAAGCTCGGTTGTTTCCCACCAGCTGCCCTGGGGTCTCAGGAGGCTCCTGTGACATTTGGATTAAGCTCTGCAATAACAACATTGACTGAAGCGCCTTCCTGGTCAAAGTAGCAAGGCTGTCCTGTTCTGTAAATACTTTATCATCATGTTGTTATTATCTTACATTTTAGACCCTTCTGATGTAAAGTGGAGTTGTTTTTCACTTGCATATGAGACACACAGGGCCTTTTCTTTATCTGCCAGATGCTGTTTCCTCTGTGCCATGTTCACCTTCCTGTGGAGGTAGCTGGGATCATGCTGCCATCTCATGGCAGGCCACAGTTTAATTAGAAATGACAAACAGCACAGGACAAATTACTTTTGTTATGTAAATTCATGAAGATAAGTGAAACCAATAATAATTTGTCCTGTGTTTTAAAGCTAAAAACATTTCCTGCTCTCCATGTAAGAGTTAATGAGGTTGTAACGGGCAGAATTGTGAACCTATTATATATCCCTCTATAGGTAATTTTTTGTGCTTTTAGAAAAATAAAGGACCTTCCATACCCACTATTAATATTAAAGATGTCTGGGATACTGCAGCAAATCCCACTGGACATTGCTATCAGTACAGCTCACTCCCCAGGAAAATATCTTTCTCTGCTTCCAGCTCCAGATATTGGTATACATGGTAGAGGAAACCATTATTAAATCTATTAAGGTGACTTGTTAAAGAACACAAATATCTGAATGCTTGACAGAAAAAGGAAGCATTTTTTCTTTCTCTTCTGAGGGTAGATAACCCTGTGTCTTTCAATTCTCAGTTAAGAATTCTCAGTCTGTGAGTCTGTTCAGCCATCTGACATTTTAGTATTCAGCTGGGATTTCATCCTGCACCCACTCTGCAATATCTACCTGCTGTCATGATAGATTATTCTTGAAAATTGAGATCCCTCTGAGTCTTCAGTTATCATCAAGGCTATTTTGGCACAGGACCTGAGGGGGGAAAAGATATTTTTGTAGTTTGTGTTCTGCTTTTGAGATGCTTATTTCAAGACGGTGATTTGGCCAGGTGTTCCTAGTGGCACTGCTCAGCAAATCTGGAATTTGGGGAATCACTCAGTGTCCTTCCAGTGGGTTGGTATCAGTTCCGGGAAATGTCTACCCAGCTCCCTTCTGCTTTGGGGATGTGGTGCCAGCTGTAGGGGAGCTCCTTCTGCTTCTTCAATCTCACATTTGTGGGACTTGCATCTCCCCAAATCTTGACCCCTGATTGGGTAGCAAGTGACAGGACGAGAGGAAATGGCCTCACGTTGTGCCATGGTAGGTTCAGCCTGGATGTTAGGGAAAGGTTTTTAATGGAAAGGTTTGTAAAGCATTGGAACAGGCTGCACAGGGAAGTGGGGAGTTCACCATCCCTGGAAATGCTCAGAAACCGTGTGGATATGGCACTTGAGGACATGGTTGGGTGGGGAACATGGTCATGGTGCTGGGTTGATGGTTCAACTTTTTCTCTGCCCCTTCGGTCTTGGAACCAGTCTTAAAGGTGCAGAACTTATTTCTGAGCTAAACAGACAAATGGGGATACAATTCAGCATCATAAAGTCACCCCAGGACACACCCTCAGCCTTGGGTGCTCTTGATTTCTTCCAAAATGCTCACAGTAAAAGTACCAGCCCCTTTTCTACCTCCCTCAAAATGAAAAGCAAAAGTTACAGCTCTGAAAGCTTGCGGATGACCTGTATGTGTTTGGTATCTGTAATTGTTTTCATTACTGCTTTATTTGCTTTGCTTTTCTCAGAAATTTGTGTCATTTAGTTGTTTCCAGACAAACTCAGAGAAAACAGCAATGTTATTCAAAATAAGAATGAAGTTTTTGGTGATCAGAGTGAGTGAACCATTGCAAACCACAAGAATAAGCAAAACAATGAATTCTGGTTTTGGATGCTCTTGATTAGGAGCCTGGTGACCTTGATGCCTTGGAGTGGCTACCTAGAGCAGGGGCTGGACAGAGTAAAGAGAATAAAATGTGTATTTATTAAAGGCCTTTGACACCTTGGGCAGTCAAAAGCCTCACAGAGGCTGCACTCAGGATGGAAGATGGTCACAAGTTTTTTAGATAATTTTAAGTTTGGTCGATTCATATATCAGGGTTTAATTCTCCAATTTCAGCTTCAGGTAATGAAGTCATGTTCCCCCAGTTTGCTCCCCCCAGTTCATCTTTGTTTATACTTCTCAAGGCCTGAGGCAGAGGATATCCTTGGATCTCAGACCTGGAAGGTCTAAAACGTGAAGAGAGCTTACTAACACTGTATGGAGTTCAGAGTTATACCCTAAAGCAGTACAGAGTCTGAAAAATATAAAAGCTAAAAACTGAGAGCATCAACATGATGTCTGTCCATCTAGGATTCACTGATACAGTTTTTCTCCTTAAATTTTTGTTCTCCTTTTGTTCAACATGATATTCTTCCTTCCCTCCATGTTTTTATTTTTATTCCCAGTCTGGCACAGGTTGCCGTGTAGCTCAGAAGAGATAAATAAACTTTACACTCCCCCTTCCTGTGCAGAACGTCAGTTTTGAGACTGTTTGTGTTCATCCCATGGCACCTTAATGTCCTCTTCATGTTCCACTATTGTCTGAAACACACATCATAAATGGCATTTTCTGATTGTACTTGCATGATTTTTATCATCTTTCAGTGACTGCTCAGAGGTCACAACGACATCCTTTCATGCAGAGTGGACTTGGTGTGGACAGTGAATTGTTCAAAATAGCTTTTCCTTGCCACATGCCTCTTTTTATCAATTTTAGGAGCTCACACAGTCATTCTAATGGAATGTTCCTGCAACTTCACTCAATCTTTTTATACTTCCTACAACAAAAATTGTGAGAGGGTTTTCAGTCTAGCTGAGGAGAGGAGAATGCATTGCAGGATGTGGTGGTTGTTCCCCCAGGATGCTGCCTTATGAATAAAAGATTGAGGTGCATTTCCATACGATACTTTGTCTTTTTGTTAGATACCTAAAAAGAAAATCCATTCAGACTCTGATAGACTGAATGAGAATGAAGATGTTGGCATTTCCCAGTCCAGCTGGAGGGCTGAGGAGCAGCAGTTGTTAATGGCTGTGCTGTCAGGGTTGTTGGCTCTGCTGTATCTTCACCCTGGCCTGGCGCTGTAATTGTGGCTCAGACGTGGGAGATCAGAGATTGCAGCAGATTCATGGCCTTTATTGCTGCACGATTATCCACAGTGATTCAGCAGGTGCTGGGAAGACCTGTACATCAATCCTGTTAATAGATGCCATCTCTTTCTCCAAATCTCTGCTTGGCCTAACTGAAAAAAATAAAATAAAAAATTAGTACTGGAAGGCTTTTTTTCTGCTGAGCCATTCTGGAGCTAGATTGCCCTGCCTGTGGATCTCAGAGTTGTTAGGATAGCTCCAAGGTTTCTTTCAAAGGCTGACATCAGTGGAATATTCCAGAAAGCAGGAATGGTGCATGGCAGTGGCACAGTGCACACTGGGACTGCTCTTCACTCCAGTCCCTCCATAATTGCGTTGTTGCATCCTCATGTTGTTGACCCGAACATAAACTGGCTCAGAACCCTTTACTCATCCAATGTATAAACTTTCTGATCTATTTTTTATTAAATGGCATTTTGAGAATTTAGCGAGGTAGAGGCTCTCAGGGCCTCTGGGAGCTGGAAGCCAAAGCTCTATGGAAAAGTGTAACAACAATTTTTTAAAAAGGAAGACAGATATAACTTCCCTGTGCAACACTTTTATAAGGAATATAATCCATCCTGTTAGAACACAAGGCTTTTAAGAGTTCTGAAGCAGAATATAACATTTGAAAAAATTGGATAAATGCTGTCATTATTATATCCCTGGCACTTTCAGTTTCTTTGTGCGGGAAGGACTATACAGAAATAAATGGAATACAATTCAGTTTACTCTTTTTCACTCTTTGGGGACTGTTTTGTCCTGCTTAGAAAATGGAAGCGTAACAGAATTACTAAAGTGAATACAGGCCAAGATGTGGGGTATTGTAAAAATGTGGGGAAAATAGAAACTTGGTTTAAACATTGTTTTTATCCACAGGACTGATGATTACCTCTTTCTAAAACAGTGTGTTTTGCTTTCTGAGCAATTCTGATCACTGCTGTTATGTCTGGGGAAGACTTTTCTTTTCTAGAGTGAAGGAGCATGCTGTGAACAGAGCTGTCACAAGAGGTTTCTTCATGTGTAATAATAATTTGGAAAAACATGGGTATCCATATCTCTCTACTCCTCTTCTTT